>JAQIVF010000246.1:0-27658 GCA_034698365.1 Steganacarus magnus
ATATGTAAATATTTGTAAAAAGACAACATTAAGGTGTTTCCCACTTATTCTGATATATTTTATAAATATTAATACTGAAGTTAGAATGGAGTTGGCAAAAAATCTTATGGAACTATTTGGAGTTGGAGTTCAAAATTAATTTTTTTGTGGGGTTGGAGTGGAGTTGGAATCAGATTTAAATTTTTTTAATGGAGTTGTTGTGGAGTTGGTTTGAGTGCCTGTTGGAGTTGGAATAAAGATTTTTCCACAATTTCAAACTCTACTGCTTATCAGGCAGTCGTCACAAATGAAATGTCAAATCCCATAGCTGTCCCAAATTAGCAAAAGAAATGTCAGCTAATAACTCGATTTGCAATAATTACCGAATTCCAATTCTCTTCATTGAATAAGTCTTGATATCCGTGTGTGATAAATATGACGAAAGTTCCGCTGCAATTAAAAACATCGATTATTCGCTGTCTATCGCGCTCTGAATCGATATCAAAGCTAAAAACTTCGCGCAATGTTGTGTTGGTTGTATTGAACACTGTTAGCGACATATTTATGACTTTTGGTGAGTATGGTATAAAAGCGATCCATCGATTTAAAAAATCCACAGAATTTTCGTTATAAAAGCATCCAATTTTGTCGAAGCAATTTTTGCTGACCAAATCTAATTTTTAAATACATAATTTTCAAATGTTATGCGTGAGTTTTGATTAAAAATCACGTAATTTATTAAAAATTTTACAATTACTTAACCAGTTTTAAATTTACCTTAAAACTGATTTAAGTTTTACTAAATGAATCAAAAATCTAAATACATTAGTATCTGTATCTTATAAAGGTTTAACAATATTAACTTTAATTACATTTTAAGAAAGGCTTATCTTCGATATAACTTCGTATCACAGTTTGATCCACAATCGTGTCCTTAAACTTTTCAGACACAAAGTCTTGAAATTCTTCGTACTTTCTGGTCAAAAAATGGTTGAGTGCCATTATTCTGTGAATGTCAACAATAAGATCGCCAGTCGGTAACGGTATTATCTCGCCAGCAATCAACTTGTACGGTAATTTCAATAAAAATTCACTAAAACTCGCGACCGCTTTATAAGGGTTACTACTGAAGCAAACAAAGTTTTCGTAGAATCCGCGGCTTTTACTTATATTGATTTGTTTCTCAATTTCTTGCTTTGGCACTTCACCAGTTTTAGTATACTCTTCGAGAGTTGGTTTTTGTTTTATCTGCTGTAGTGTGTCATTGTTATCACTGGTTTGTGTGGTTTGTTTAAAACCACAGCAAATGTCGGTTAATACTTTGATTAATCCCTTAATGATGGGTTCCAGCACTGGAATTTCACTCGTTATCACAGCAACATTGCTAAACATTACTAACAATAATAAACATAGTTTCACATTTGTCGACTGCATGTTGTAATTTGATTCACATAACCATTTTAAATTAATTAAATTAATTATCAGTGCGAAAACGTAATGGGAAATAATAGTTTAAGTGATGTCATTTTTGAAGTGTGATTAAAATATTCAAACTCAATATTCATAATGAATTTATTATCTTGATTTTCCATTTGTACATCTATTTGAACATAATTGTTAATAAGCATAAATGTCTACAATTGCAAACTAAATTAAATACCTATATATTTAAAGACACAGCTTGAGTATTAATTTTGCAATTAATTTAATTGCTTAAAACTTTGCGTCTAATGATGGGAATAAGCTAAGCTCAAAGTAATTCAACGATTAAACCAATTTTTTCGGATTTAGATTAAATTTTATTTAGAAAAACCAATTTAGATCAAATATTTCTAATATATTTTAAGGGTCACACGTAACTAAAATCCTTTTATTTGATTGATGTCCCAAAGTGATTCAAAATCTTATAAATTGAGAAATAAATGTTATTTAATTGAAGTAATAGAAAAATTATTTATTATTACTAATAATTTTCAAAATTTGTTGTGTTTTATTTCGTAAAACAATTAATAAAACGAATTTCGTGTTATTTGGTTAATAAAATTTTTTAAATACTAGTTTTAATTGTTGAAACATTAATAGTTCAAATATAACACATTTTTTGAAAAGTAGAATTTTGTTGAACACAGATTTATAAATTTTTCAGTCTATAGTTCCTAACATTTTTTCATTAAAGTACCTAAAAACTATTTGTTGACAAATTTTTTTGCAAAAAATGACAGCATTTTTCACAAAATTATTTTTATATATTAATTATTCAAAAGGAAATACAAATTATCACGTAATTTACATTAAAAATTTTGCTTAATAAATGTTTTAATTTCGTTTAATTCATTAAACGAAATCTGATAAAAATTAAATTTGCTGTGTTTTATTTCGTTTAAATTGTTTAAACAATAAACCGTTAGCACTAATTATTAGGTAAAAAAATAATTATTGCTAAACATAGCAATAAATGTTTTGTATAATTTTATAGAAACTCCGAAGAAATTGAATATAGCTATAATTACTTTTATTTGTTATTTTGAAAGAGAACAACTTGGAGATTATTTTTAATTGTCTAAAATAGTAATAAAAAATTGGCCAAACAATATTAAGGCATCTAAAAAAATTTTAAAAATAAAACGCAACAACAATATTAATGTAAATCATTTAATTTGAAAGTAAATTATAAACGGATTAATAGATAAACTGTTGTCTAAAATAATCATAATCTTGAAATGTCAGCGAACGAAGAAAATACAGATAATAATGATATATGGTTACACGAAGTGACAATGGATTTGTCTCAACTTATTGGCGGCTACGAAGAGGATGCGATTTCAATAACAGCCAAAACATCACAAGTAATAGAAGAATGCGTTAACACTTATCACTTATATGGGGATAATGATCAAACAACTGAAGAGATCGCTCAACCATTGGATCAAACAATTATTGGGGATAATCTAATCGATAACGAATTGGTCGACAAACAACTGGACACAGAATTGAAAACAAAAGCGGAAACAGAAGTGAAAACAGAATTTGAGACAGAAGTGGAAAAAGAACTGATCGATACAAGTGGTTAATATATTTTGATAGTCATTAGTATTGAATTATTAATATTTTTAGTTGTAACACATAATATTTTTATGAATAAAAGAATATGATATGTACGCTTCATTTATGTTTCTATAAATTTGGTTGTTATTTGTTAAACACAGTTGCCATTATGAAAAAAAATGCAATCGTAACCGCAAAACTCACAGTTAAAACCTACAAATAAATTATTATTTAAGAAATTTATTAAGTCATAAATCAATTTATTGATTTTGTAATTAAATAATTCATGAAGAAATTTATAATTAAAATATCTTAAAATGTACTCATGCTATTTATTAGTTTTCAACTTTAAAAATTATGTATTTGCCACAATTTTTACAAACATTAAACGTTGAAACCAAATCTATCCCAAAAGTTTATCTTATGTGACTTTTCTTCAAAATTTTTAAAACAATTATACACAAAAAAGTTATAAGATTTAGAATATATATTATAAATTTTTTTATTGAATTTTAGTTTCCATTTTTTACACACTGTTACAAATAATTGGTAATTACTAATTAGATATAGAAAAGTTAAATAAGAAATTTAACAAAACTTCACCATAAAAATAAAGCACCAAATAAAGTTAGTTAACTCTTGGCATTCATAATAAGCCTGTGAAACAGCGATGTATTAAATTTATTTTGGTGAGCGTAAGGATTGCCGCAACTAAACTGACACTCGCTGTCACCGCTAAGAATGTACGACTTTGCGCCAAAATGAGTGACACTGAATATGGACACATCCGGCAAACTATGCGCGTCGTCCACAATACAGCAGTCGAAAAGTGTTTTGCATTTATTCGAGTGATGCGTACGCGACGGAAAGCAATTGATGAGATCGGCTGCCGTACCGATAATCACATTACAATCTCTGATCAATTTTTCGTAAGCTATTAAATTAAATTTAAAAATCATTATTAAGGCGTGAAAGAAGCGAAATACAGTAGAAATACGGTCATAATTTAATTGACTAACCTTTTTGCAGAATTTCATGTTTGGCGATATAAGTAGACGAGTTCACTATTTCGTTGTTTCGCGTAAAATAGCTATTAATCACATTCTGGAACGTTTTTCTCCGCTTAATTAACTGCTGATACATGTGATGAGTTTTCGGCAATAAATCGAGCTTAGATTTACAGCTATTTGCCGCTCGCTTCGCGTAGCTCTGAATGAATCGTTTGATGTCCACGTGTCGCGTCCATCCGTGTCCGCTCTCTATCTTCCACGAGCGGATGTGCGGAATGCGTCGAACGCACGACTTCATCGAATCGCGCCACCAATTGGCCACTTCCTCGTTCTTCGCGATCACCAAAAATTTTAACTTACCTTTATTGGCGGAAATCGATTCGACCACAACTTCGAATAGTATCGAAAGTCTTTGAATTTCGCTGTTAATGTCAGTTACCATAATATTTGTGATGCCCTTAACGAATACCATTGGACTCGCTTTGGATATCATGTTAATGGCGTTATTGCGCAACAATTCGCGCACATTTTGCGACTTTTCGCTGCACTCCAACTCCGAATATTGGTACACATTGGCGGTGGCGTTCATTATGTTTTCGGTTAACTTTGATAGGTTTTTCTGGCAATTCGACAGATTTTCCACTTGTTTCAGTTCCGCGCTGGCGTTGAGCATCACTTCCATTCTGGCCATTTGACCGATCGTTATGCTCGTTTCACGCGATCTCTTCGTTATAATGGTATACTTGTCCAAAACTATTCCGCTCTGATTCTGGAGATGCAGGAAATGACGAAACACCTGAGATTCGAGTTCCGATAACTCTAGCATTAAATGACCAGTTATTACGCCGAAATAGCGTTTTAGATAATTTTTATCATCTTTCGATACCACATTAATCTATTTTTGAATAAAGTTTTCGAAAAATTAGTTTAAGCGACAAGTTTTTTGAGTGATTAAAAAATTTGTTAGGAATTACTTCTAAGCACAGTATATCACCGTTTTTCGCCACCGGTTTATCGCAATCATATATATTCCGCGAACTGTAACAGACAAGCTTTTTGTTAATATCCGATTCGCCGTAATTCACGCAATCGTTAATGAAGACGTTGTGTTTGGTACGCGATGGCGCGTCGTTCTTAAAAGCGTCGCTAAGTTTGATGAACAGTTCGCTGCGAATGAATGGTATGTGTCGAGCGATGTACTCCTGTTTGGTGTACTGGTGTTTGAACGGTATTTGTTTCATTTGTTGATTGCACTTTTTCATCGGTGGTTTTGTTAATGCCCGGCCCTGAAGCCTGAAACCAATTACATCATATATTATATAAATATTGTTATTTACATTTATATATTTGCTGATAAATGAATAGAAAAAGACATTAATTATTTTGCTGTTATCTGCGTTTATAATCTTTATCATTATTTCTTGTTCTCGGGTTTCCCTTTAAACTTAAACTTCCCTTTCCCTGTATACCGTATATTGATTTTTAAAATTTTTAAAAATACAAAATATAAAAAAATAGCAAAAAATGTTTGAATCGAATTGTGCTGTAAAAGTAATAAAGTCAGACCATTCAGGGTTCCAGGAAAACATTTCCTGAAGAAACACGTCAAATGTCGCTTCGATTGGAGACACTTTACTGTGAAATTGAGTGTCATTACTAGTAGTGGAAGAGATTGCGATCGATTCGGCATTAATTAGACTCGACTCGTCACTATTTAAATTCACTAATTTATTGTGTGTCAACAATCCGTGATTTTCGAGTTTAATTAACTTTGTCGGAACGCAGTAATTATTGTCATCGTTTTTACAGCTGTTCACATATTCAGCTAATTTTTGCTCGATTGGTGATGACTCGCCATTATTTGCTGCAACACTAATAGACTTAGACTTTCTTTTAGTAAACATTATTAATAAATATTAAACTAAAATAATAATAAATATCAGTATCATTAAAGTAATAGACGGTTTTTCTGTATTTAAATGCCACGTAATAATAATATTTGAAATATAATAGGGTATAGGAAAGAATTTCGATACTACTCTTCTCGTAATGCTAACTCCGTATCATTATTCCTCATTATGGTATTATATTTAATTATTTACGGAATACCAATAGTCTTGTTATGACTCTTATTCGAGACAAGCATTCGATTATTATTATTATTATGTACTACTATTTTAGTGTCAAGTATTTTTTTACATCGATCTTAGACTTTTAACATGTGCTCAAATAACACCCTTTAATACTCTTATACGCAGCAATAAAACACCATATTTAATCTCTAAATCGCTACCATTTAAAGATTAGTATATAATCCTGAAAGTTATTAATGTTTTTTGGTGATCGATCCATATTGCAAAATGTGATAAACCATAAATTTCGATAGTTTTATACCATTGGCTAAATTGAAAACATGTAAATAAATTATAGTTTGAAATTAATTAACTAGAGATTAGATACTCTGAATTAATTGATACAAATATAAATTAGAAATTCTAAATTTTTTTTATTATGTGCGAGTGAATGTTATAGAAATTTTATTTTCGAGCTTACAAATTCTGTATCTTTCGAATGCAGGTCTGACTTTGTCTGTTAAGATAAACTTTCAAAAAAGATCAAAAATTTTGTATTCATTTGAACTAAAAGTAGTTTATTTATTTTTTGCTTTCAAGATCAAATTGAAAAGATTAAATCAGTTCAATGCGAATTTATTGATTAATCTCATTTAAAAAAGTTAATGCCTACAATTTAGACTAGAGATCTAAAAGATAGACATCGAGTTATTCGTTAAAACTTTAATGGATATTAATCCGATTTAACATGAAAATATGAATTTAATATAATATAATAAAACAAAAGGAATTTTGATATTCGAAGTGTTTAGTTGAGTTATCAGAAAATTTGAGGAGAATGAATGCTCGCTCATTCATTACTTTTTGAATTTAAGCAAACACATCACATATTAATATTGAGCTCGTTTTCAAGATAATGGTCTTTTTTCAATTCTATTCCAATTCTATTATCAAATAAAAAAATTTTTTGATTCTGTTCTATTCAAATACTTTTTATAAAATTTCATTCTTTTCGATTCTATTCCGATTTTAGGAATTTAAATAACACTAGTTTTTACAGATTTAACCACAAAAGTAATTTTAAAAATAATTTCAAATTAATGTAGCAATAAATAACAAAATTCAATCGATCACATAGTAATTGCATGTGAGTGTCATTCACCACTGCATACTCATTAATATTAATTCGTCGATTATTAAGATATAACTTACATAACAGTCATAAAACGTCTATTGTAGTAAACGCTGAATAAAAAAATGTAGCACATATTGCGTGTCTATATTTTTCTTGTTAGGAATCTAATTCCGCATCAGAAAATGATGCTGTTGTCAATAATGCTAGTCTAAGTTATGCATCTGATGCCAAACTAATGCTAAGAGTATTACTTTACCGCTGCTGTTTGTTCTCTTTTTTTTACTCGTCGACTACACGCCTATTCGATCACTAATTTGGTTCAACGGTTGTAACTACTTTAACTGATTTTGCCTCATTCTCTTACTACTGTTCGTAATTTTTTCTTTCCTTTGACATTGACTGATACCACACGTGAGGGAATTAGAATATTATTCGTCATATATATATAAGTCGATAACTAGATAATTCGCTAGTCTATGTGCATATAAGATCTATACATATAATTTATGTACAGTATTATAAATGAGTATAGAAACAAAACCTTATAACTTCAATTATAGAATTAAAATTGCGAGTGCATTGCATTGTTTGATAATTTTTTATTACAATTCATGTCTGTAGTGACATATGCGATGAGTCGAGAGAAAAGAATCGCTTTTCCAAAACCAGAAAAGCATTTCCGTAATAATTTCCCTTAACTTTGCCTCTCATACGCAGCAGAAATGATAGTGTTTTTATGATCCTCTCGTAGCAATGTTGTTATCACTGAAAGATTTTTTTTGGCGGCATTCGCTCTCTCCTGAGATCAATAATGCACATTCAGACAACTATGCATTGCCTAACATTTAACATTTAACGTTTTTTATTTGATATATGACTGTCGTAACCATACTTTTTTTCGCTACGCAGAGTTGTAATACTTTATGAACACACAAACTTTTTAAAGCAAAGTTAATTTAAAAAAACTAAAAATAACCGTTTTTGAAGAACAAAGTCTTTAGTAAAGCTAACAAAATATTTGTTCGTAATTTTCAGAGCAAACAAATATTAAAGGAAAGTTTATTCATAACGCTTTTCGAGAAAATGTCTTTTGAAAAAAGAAATCCTTTTTTCTCGTTCGTTTGTTTTACAGTATATGATGTTGTATTAGATATAGTAATTTTTTTATATGTCGCAAAACAATACTGTAGTAAGAGTTTCGTTCAAACATGATTGTGTTTACTAAGCATAAAAAAATCAGGTTATCATATCATGAACACAATTTTCTGCGCTTTGATATTTATTTTGTTAAAAGCAAGAAAAGATAAATGTAGAAGAAATTCAAATCTGTATTTTCTTCTCTTATTTCAAGAATAAAATATGTTTTTGAAATTCTTTTTTTAAAAAAGAAGGAATTATTTGCAAAACTATACAGAATATTGCAAACACAGGCTATTTGTCAAAAGTTTAGAGTTCGAAATGGTTTTATTTTTTACTATTTCTAAAGCTTAACTTTTAACTTCAATTAAATGCTTAACAAAATTATATCATCTAAATTTAATTTATAAAACTCAATGACACGCTTCTACGCATAGTAAAAAAAATTATTCCTCTAATTTTCACTTAATTGAGAGGTGTCGCCATTTAAGTTTGTTTTTCTGCGTTAAAATAAAATAAAAATTAACTAAATAATTAATTTTGTTATCGGCATGAAACACCTTATAAACGAACGCATACAGTGCACTATAAATTAATAGCTACAAACACTGGCGCACATCTTTATGGCTGTTATGATAAATGTAATTGTATTTCAGCAATAATAATAGCTAAATATTCAAACGCTTATGACACTGCAGTTTATGCTTTTTTTTATGAATCGAGCACTTTTTGTTAGTTCCCTCAGTTAATACTGTAAGAGTGTTCAAGTAATTAGTGTTTTGTTTGCTTGTCTTAGTGAAAGAAAGTATACATTAGTAGAATTGCTTGTACACAGAAAAAAAAACTTTTTTCTCTATTAAATTGTTTTACCAATGGATACTAACGCAGAGAAAGAGAGTGATTCCGAGAATAATATTAAGCCATCGTCGAAGGAAGAAGAGGTTGTGGCCCAAAAACCGAAGAACAAGTACGTGTCATGGCTGAGAAGCGAGCCAATGGCGTTGTGCCAGATATTTCTGCAGTCGGAATCGGCGTATGCCTGCGTTAACCTGTTTGGCGAAATAGGGATGACTGAGTTCAGGGATTTGAACAAATCGGTGAACGCGTTTCAGCGCAAATTTGTTAATGAATTGAGACGTTGCGACGAAATGGAGAGACAATTGAGTTAAAAACATTTTATTTTGATATTGCTTTTAGCTTCAGTTTTTAAAGAGCTTAGCTATCTTTCGCTTTAGAGTTTATACAAAAGAGAGGCAACACAATCATAGACTATTGCTGGTTTTAAAAACCTTACATACTTAAACTGTTTTGAATTGATTTTTTTCAGAAACCGTGTTATTAGACACATTTAACTATTGCAGGCACTTTTTATATTCTTTTCTCTTTCCTTAAATTTAATGCAGCGTTTATTTAAAAGATGGTAGTGGTTTGGTTTGATTTGTAATGTTAAAACCATTAGTTCATGGTATGGTTGGGATTGGTTTCAATTTTTTTAATTTTTTATGGTATAGTTTGGTTTTTTAGGTCTTAGAATAAAAACCATTATTAAACCATTAAACCATTTTACTACAGTTTTAAGATGAAAAATACCGAATGAAATTTTATTACTTCTTTAAAGAGAAAATTTTAAAAAACAAAATGTTTTTATAATTAAATCAAAGATTTTATGTTTAAATTTATTACTAAAATTTGTGAAAAACACGTTAATGGTTTAACCATTGGTTTGGTTTGATTCGGATTGATTTGCATTTTAAAATTTCGATTTTAGTTGGTATGGATCACATTTTAAAATAATAGTTTGAATTGGTTTGGTTTGAGAAAAGTCGAACCATTGCCATCTTTACTTTTTTTTAATGTTTCACGCATAAATAATACTTATAATCACAAATCAGTGATGTGCTGCACACTTATAACAGTTGTAACACATTTACATTTAGCACAGACTAATTTGCAACGATTACATAAGAAAAAGAACACGTTGTCACCACATAAAACTATATGATCGATTGCTGCAATATATTGACAATGTATTTCATAATGTATTTGTTGATCAACTAATTCAGTTATGTTCAGTTGGCTAAAGCTTGATATCTTTCTTAATATAAAGTTTGTATTAAAATTTTGATTTATGCGCACCGAATATCATTCAGTTTGTTTTGTATTTCTATTTAACTATGACCCGAACTTCAGGAAATAAAGCCCGAAAATTGCAAAAAAAACAATAATTTCCATTCCGAAATCTTCTTGTTGTATAAAATTTGTTGGGATAAATAAAACTAAACAGTTGTGTTCTGAGATCATATTTATTCTATTTATTTGAAACATTAAAAATTTTTATCTAAGTATTTTACTTGAGACAAAGGATTGCATGTAAAATACTGTCTTAATCTTTTCTATTGTAGGCAACTATTTTTTGAAACTATTGCAGTGCTATACCACCCCATTTGAAATAGTAATATTTATAAGGAAATATCATAGAGTAAAGTCTAATATTATTTATAGTTTATAATATACGACTGCACATCCATTATATATCAATTTTTCTGGATAATACTATGTTTTTATGTCTGAAATTAAAAATTAATATCTTTTAGAATAAACATATATACGGTAGTTAAAAACAACTAGAATATTTACTGCATAAATTGAATCTGATATTTGTTTAAATAATATAAATACTGCATAATCATGTACAGAAGTTACGGTACATTTGGTATTGCGAGAGCGGAAATAATTTTATGGTCAATATAATACTAGGTTTTTTTTTTGATAAAACGCGTTTACTTTGCAAACGCATACATACGTACACCAAAATCATTACGTTTTATTGCATCTAAAACTCTTATTTTTATTTTTTACCATAAAAACGCGAATAATTCACTGAATGCGTGTAGTAGTTATTAATAACTTTTAAAACTATTTTTTTGCAAAAAGAAAAAATTTTCCATCCCATTATTTTCTAACAGCTATAATCAAAATTGAGTTTAATTTGTTTTCTAAAACAATGTTTAAATGTTTATCTAGAATTTTTCGAAAAAGAGATCCTACAACAGGACCCTAAGCTACCGCTGTTGGACTACGATGAGGAGCCCGGAGCGCCCAGTAACAGAGATATTTCCAAACTTGAAGTATTATACAAATTGCTTTTTAAAATTTTTTAAAACTTGATTTTTGCTAAGTTATTATTATTTTGTTTTGAAAAAAATTTAAGGCTCAGTTCGAAAAAATTGAACACGATTTGGTGCAAGTCAATAATAGCACCGAAGCGCTTAAGAAAACTTATCTAGAGTTAACCGAATTGAGATATATTCTGAAGAAAACTGGACAGTTTTTCGAGGAAGCTGTTGTATGAATTTTTTGTTTGTTTTAATTAAACACTATTCCATAGATAAGATTACATTTTAAATGCATAAGAATGCAATTACATTGAAGCGATGCATTAAATGCTTGCTTTTAATACAATATAAACATTTCTGTCAATCACATACTACTACAGAATAGACAGCATAAAGAATTCTCTGTCGATCTTAAGTTCATTCTGCTAATAAAAAACTAAACCAGAGTCGCGACCTTTTCGCAAATCCGACTTTTTTTGTAGTTTAGTAAACTTTCGAAATTTTGATTGACTGTAATAAATATCTTATTATAGAAAAATTTAAGCTAATTTAAATTTTCGAAATCTCCGAAATTTTTAAGTACTCAAAATTTTCTTAATTTTTAAGGATTTTGTCCGAAATTACCAACTTTTACAAAAGTTTTAGCTAAAATAAATGTTTCAGATATTTTCAAGATACCCTATTTTTAATCCGAAAATGTCGCGACTATGAAATAAACTTAAGATATGCTACAGTTTAGATCTTTTAGATTTCCTAACGATTTAAGGCTTTTAAAAAGCAGTAAATTTATAAAGTGTTCAAAGTGTTTATTATTTTAAATCCAATAATATATCATAAAATAATGAATCATAACAAACAGTAACGCATTGATTTCGAATAAAGAATGAAAATAGCGTTCTATAAAATAGGAACACGAACCAACGCAAAAAGCGATCAGAAGGCTCTCAACAGTAGACCCGAGGCTAATGCGCAGATTCTCGGTAAACCCTGTGGCGGGAACGCCGGATATTAATATTCCTCTCGATCCGGTGGCTGACATTAAGTAAATTTCAATGTAACACTTATTTTAATTAAAATGTAACAAATTTTAGTGAACACTTTTAGCTTCATTGCCGGCACTTTACTGCGATCAAAGCTATTGTCGTTCGAGAGAATGCTGTTCCGCGTGTGTCGCGGAAATATCTTTTTACGACAAGTGGACATCGAAGAATTGTTAGAAGATCCTAAGACCGGCGAAATGCAATCTAAATGCATATTTATTATCGTATTTCAAGGCGATCAGCTAAAAGGCAGAGTGAGAAAAATATGCGAGGGGTATGTCTGTAACAGAGATTCGCGACGCACTTTATTATTATTATTATTATATGCGGTAAT
This sequence comes from Steganacarus magnus, assembly GCA_034698365.1. Classification (NCBI taxonomy): domain Eukaryota; kingdom Metazoa; phylum Arthropoda; class Arachnida; order Sarcoptiformes; family Steganacaridae; genus Steganacarus; species Steganacarus magnus. Next base: position 12,869 of record JAQIVF010000246.1, read on the forward strand.
AACATTCAAATAAAACTTTATTGAAGCTGGTTTTTTGCTTTCAATAATAAAAATGGAATCTAATGTATTGCCTCTTCTCTATCTCTTTCTTTCTCTATCATTACCGGGAATGAGTACTGTAGTAAAGTTATACGCAGTTTTTATTAGTTTTTTCTGTACAATATGTCATTTTATGACTTACACGTTGAAGGCTTACCTTTTTAGTTCATTCAATAAAATACTTTAGATATAAGAGTAATGACGAAAAGAGATGCAAATATCTCTCTATGTTATAGAGAAATGAGATCATTTCGCTATCATCTGTATTGAACATAAAACATAATAAGTATGGAAATATAAAATTTTGTGCCAAAAAAAACAGCATAAAAGAAGAGCAAAAAATCAAATTATTTGTTATTGAATATTGATTAGCATAATAAGCTTAGAACGACAATCATTAAGTTAATTAATGCACAATTTATCATTTGAGTTTAGCTTTTATTTTCGAAGTATTTTCGCGATAAATCAAATTAATGAGAATAACACGCATTAACTAATGAATCTAACAAATTAGGATCAAGTTTTCTGTTTTTCGAAATAAAGTTAGTAGAAATCTAATTAATACAAGTTAGGGAATTAAATGGCTAAAGTTCATCGTTTAGCACTTATTTTAGGTAAAATCTCGTGGATTTGATCCTATAGTCTACTATACGATAGTCAAACCAATTAATTTCTAATTTATAGAAATTTATATTTTCCCAAAAACTTTTTCAATTCTATATTCTGCACGTGAACAATGGACAAACATTTTATCTTAGTCTTTTTCTGGTACTTCTAGATATCACGCAACCCTATACCCGTGTCCAGAAAGACCGGCAGAGCGTAAAGACATGCACGCCGGTCTCGTGACCCGAGTCGATGATTTGCAAATTGTAATGAAACAAACAGGCGAACACAAGGCTAGAATACTGACAGCTGTGACCAAAAATTTAAAAAAGTGGCGCGTGATTGTGGGCAAAATGAAAGCGATATACGAGACAATGAATATGTTTAGCGACGACATTACTGCCAAATGCCTTATTGCCGAGTGCTGGTGTCCGGTCATCGAAATCCCTTCGATTCAAGAAGCGCTCAGACGCGGCCAAGAAATATCCCAAAGCGCTATACCGTCTATTTTAACGCAATTAAATACATTAGAAGAGCCACCAACACTTAACATCACTAATAAAGTAAGAAAGTTTAGATACTAGAGGTACAAAAAGTCTGTCACCTTTTGTTTTTGAGTCATTTTCATCATTTGGTTCTATTTTTTAAATTTCTAACGCGTACCATATCATTACTTATAAAATATTACTTAAGACGTACTAAAATTTTTAATAAAATTATTCAATTAAAACTGAACCAAAAATATGTACTTTATATTTAAGATATTATACAATGGCTGAAAAATAAGTAAGAACCCTAAGTATAGTGTTGCTCCGAATTTGATAATATTAAAATAAAAATCGAAAATAAATAAGTACTTCTTTTCAACAATTAATCGTAGTAGAAATAGAATCGCAACCAAACAAAATAGAATTGAAAAAGAAACAAGATCGAAACGGTCATAATAACTGAATTCGTATTGAAATTTGTAGATATATGGATATTATTTTATTAATAATATATTATTTATGGTCGCTCGTTCCCTTCACTCTAATTTTATTTTTGAGCTGATATATTTTAATCTTAATGTCGCTTATTTCATGTGCCATGTTCTGTTTAAGTCCGGAATTTTTACTATATTATAGCCCAAAGCGGCTTATGCCGGTTTCATTATTGATATTTGCCGTTTATCCAAGTGGCATATGCCGCTTATAATAGTTATAAGCCGGTTATAATAGACATTTTACGGTTATAATAGTGTCATAATACGGGTTTCATACTATATTACCGCCAAAAAGCGTGACACAGACACACGGACAGACAGACAGACAATGTAAAATCTATATACCTGCCTTGATTTTATCGAAGTCAGATAAAAAAATTAGTAAAATAATCGGAATATAATACAATTGAAATTTAAAAAATACAATGCAACACAACTACTATAGTGCAAGAGCTAATTATAAATTTATTATAATAATTTTTTATAAAGTACCGAAAGATTTTATATATTTAAAAATATTATAAACAGTTTGTATTTATTGTATATCATTTTTTAAAAACATAGTTTACAACCGGATTTCAAGCGATAATAGACTCATACGGCGTTAACAGCTACCGTGAAGTTAATCCGATGCCGTTTACCATTATTACGTTTCCATTTATATTCGCGGTAATGTTTGGCGATATGGGCCACGGACTGATAATGATGCTGTTCGGTCTTTGGCTGGTGCTCGCGGAGAAGTCACTCGAAAAGAAGAACTTGGGCGAAATTGTTGGCATGTTCTTCAGTGGCAGATACATTATACTATTGATGGGCGTATTTTCTATATACACCGGCCTATTATATAACGATATCTTCTCGAAGTCGATCAATATATTCGGTTCGGCATTCACCGCCCCAGACGTGAATGAGCTAACAGGAGAAGAACTAACACAATCGTATGTATTAGACCCCAATATCACAATGGATGAATACGCATATCCATTAGGAATGGATCCCGTAAGTGATGCTCCCTTGTTTTACGACTAAGACTTTGTGTGTGCTTTAATTTTTTTTGAGATTTTGTTATTAGTTATGTTAAAAAATATACGTTTAAAAAAATTACAGTCTGTTGCCGTAATACTTGCAAATTAAAAGTTTTTGGATTTTTTTTGATAATAATTGATATTTAAATTTTCAAATTTCATCAGATCTGGCAATTGGCCGAAAACAAGATTTTGTACTTGAATTCGGTGAAAATGAAAATTTCCGTAATTCTTGGCGTAATGCAAATGCTTTTCGGTGTTTTCTGCGGACTATTTAATCACATGTAATTTTCTAAAATACTGTATTACCTATAATTTCTATTGTATTTCTTATTTTTACTGTATGTGCACATTAAATTCACAGATACTTTCACAACGGAATTAATATTTTATGCGAATTCATACCGCAAGTAGTATTTTTGGTGTCCATTTTCGGTTACATGAATTTCATGATTGTGTTCAAATGGTTTAAATACGATTCCACGCAATCGGGTGCCGCGCCATCGGTGCTCATCACCTTAATCAACATGTTTATGATGAAACAGCCGCAGACAACAGACCCGCAGTATCTGCGAGAACCGTTATACGGGCCCAGAGATGATTACAGTCTTCAAAATAATGTACAGTTAATTTTGCTATTATTGGCCGTTGTCTGCATTCCTTGGATGCTTTTGGTTAAACCTTTGTGGTTAAAACATAAATTCGGTGAAAAGTCGTAAGTTTGCATTTCACACGCTTTTAACCAATTTTGAAGAATCACAAATTTCTAATTTTATTAAAAATATTTCTAAATTGATATCTATGTTAAAAAAACAGTGCTAAACGATCGTCGATTACTACTTTACCGGAAGACGGATCCACATATCAAAACTCGAACGAATTCGAATTGAAGGCTAATAATTCTAAAGAGGAAACTGTCATAGAAGTGTTGGATAAACAAGTTTTAGAAGAAGAAGACGGAGGTCATGGTCACGGAGGTCACGGAGGAAAGTTTGATTTTGGCGACACTTTTATACACCAAGCGATTCACACAATAGAGTACTGTTTGGGTTCGATATCTCATACGGCAAGCTATTTGCGTTTGTGGGCACTCAGTTTGGCGCACGCAGAGTTGAGCGAAGTGTTGTGGAATATGGTCATGATTGAGGGTTTCATGCGTATGAATCTTTCTTTTTTTTGCATTTCCGAAACTTCGTTTATTTTTAAAATAATTTCTAAATTAATTTTTTATCGAAACTAAAATTCAAAAGTATTAATTTTATGATTTTAAACTAGAATTTAAACCAGAAGACGATCCGCCAGGTTTTTCACCGATGAACATACCGGGCGGTGTAATCATGTTCATAATATTCGGTGCGTGGGCTGTATTAACGATTTGCATTCTTTTATTGATGGAAGGTTTGTCAGCTTTTCTTCACGCGTTACGTCTGCATTGGTATTGATTTACTTAACAAAAGAGTGTTTAATTAATTTTTTTAAACAAATTACTTATTGAAACCGAGCACTTAATCCTTATTCATAATATTTTTAGGGTGGAATACCAAAGCAAGTTTTATTTGGGCGCCGGTTATGGGTTTCAGCCCTTTTCGTTTAAGGCTGTCATTAATGATGTCAATGGACCGAAAGAATGATTTTAAAATTTTTATTAATTAATACACTGTAGTCAAGTTAGATCTAACATTTGAAAAATAAAAGCATTCAAAAAAATTCAAAACCTATAAAAGTTCAAAAAAAAATAATTTCAACAACTAGTTTGTTGCATTAATTCACTGTAACGTACAAAAAAAAATAGTTTCGAGGCAAGAATTGATTCACATATAAACAAACAAACAAACAGAATTTGTTATATGCTTGTTATACTGTAAAAGGTATAAATTTTGTTTTTATGCGTTCAACAAAGAGATTGCAATATTTTACCAAATAAATATTCTTAAACACTGTAAGTGAAATGTTGTCGCAACTTTAGGATATATTTAATTTATGTGTTTTTTGTACGCTTATATAAGTAATAGTATCTCGTATGTATCGCTGCTTATTTTACTCGCAAATTAACATTTGTGTCATTTAATTTATATGCTAATCAAAATAAATATGTAGATGCGTGTGAATTTTGAATCTTTGTTGCGTCAAAATAAATAAAGAATATTTTCAGTCGAATTTGCATATACAGAACATGGAGACATAGAGTGCCGTGGAATTATGTATTTGTATGCATTAAAGTAGCGAATCAAATGCACTTTTTTCTCGTTTCTCGTTTGCGAATAGTTTAATATAAAATCTAAGTTATTCGATCAATGTGTGTGTGTGTGTGAATGTGTGTACTGGGAGTTCGACACTGACGCCGAAAAATTTACTGTATCTGATGTTTTGCTAGCAAGTAAGAAAAATTAGGAATAATAATATATTGTGGTCCAACTATCTATACAAAAAACTTACATTAGGAATAGATTGTGAATGAATATTAATTTTGCTAATAAAATCAATTAACATCATATTTTTTAGAGTGTACATACATTTTAAAATTAGAATTATATGGCATATGCTTAAGAGTTGACACATTCTTGATGCATAAATAACTCACAGTCCTTGATCTTACTCATCAGTGATGAGTCATCACTGAACCTGAGTAAGATATTCTACAAAATAAACCATTAAAATTATTGAGATTTTTTTTGTAAGTATCAAAAGAATAGCGCAAGAAAACGCCTAAAATACAAAAAAAATATTATAATACAAATAAACAGATTAGCAGAAAGCTCTATCTCTCCATTTGTGTTCATATAAATATCTATAGAAATCTATTAGTTTGTCTCTATTTTGGATCAATAATGGTTACTTTATTATAGCAGTCTATTTTATTAGTAAATTCTTGGTAAGAATATATAATTCAATGTATAAAATAATTATTCTGAATAGATGTAAGAATTTTTCGATTCTGAATTATTGAAAATTTTTAGCTCACTTCACTTGATGAAGGAGAGCTTATGGATTTGACAATGTCCGACTGTCCGTCCGTCCGTCCGGATGTTCGCAGTCCTCTTTGATGTTCGCAGTCCTCTTTAGTCCAACAATTATGTCACTTACAAGCTATATCTTAATACTTTGTATCATAGATGAGATAACTTAATAGTATGAGAAGTTATCAGGATATAAAATTACTATGAGTAACAATTCGGTAAAGTAACAATTATTAAAACGCTTGACAAATAGTTCTGAAGTGAGCTCTCTATGAATGTGTCGCGAATTGTTTTTATTGTAACCGATAATAAATTTTGATTACACTTATTTGACATACAAAAAAGCAATTCAAGTTCTCGTGCTATTGAATAGAAAATAACAAATTATTCTATGTTTTCACTAAAAAGGGGAACCAATTTTTTCTATTTTCTAAGAACACCCACCAAATAAAATCTTTGCACAAAATTGCTATAATAAGTTATTGGAAACCGCATATATTCTGATCTTATTAAAAATATGATAGTTCTTCTCTGAAGAAATTCCTATTATATATATATATATATATATGCTGTATATATCGCACAAATATCTATCTCTCTCTTTTTCAAGTTTAATGGAATTTTCACTGGGGATGAAAAATCAATTTAAAAAGCGGAATAAAATAAAAATAAAAATAAAGTAATCGATTTAGAGAGAGAGAGAGAGAACAAACTTATTTATTTATTTCTGTAGACACACGCACACAAATACGGCAACTTTTCATATCTGTTTTGTTGGCGGAAAATGAAGAATTTTTTTTTTCTTTTTTATTATACTATCAAAACTATTAATATATAAATAAAATAAAACTTCTTGGAAATTATTTTCTTTTCTTTTCCTCAATTTTACCAATTATAGAATGATAATTCATAAAAAACACCTACGGGTGACAAAAATAAATTGTCATTCCGTGTATTTAAAGATTTTAAAAATATTTTTTTTCCAGGATTTTATTTATATATTAACAGTTTAGATAAAAAGCAAATATTTTTCTTGATTCCCTTATTTTCGTCTCTGCAAAACAAATATGAAAAATTGCTGTGTGTGTGTGGAAAAATAAATTGTATCTCGGCTTGCATTTTGCTCTTACATGCAATACAGCGAATATTTATTTTTAATCTAAAAAAATAAATATATATATCTGTAGTATTAGAACCTAAAGGAAATTTTCATCGATTCTTCCTTCAGATGTTTCCTTGTAAAATAAAGTTGAAGTCTTTGTTTAAATAATTAGTTTAAATATTACTGCATCAATTGTAGTGCTATCCATATTAGTATATGTTAGTTGTCTCGTTTATCAGAATATTTTTGGCCTTATTATTAAACAATTCCTTTATTTATATATTCTTGTCAACGGAGAAATAAAGTTGCAGAGTATATAAATATAAATTCATTTTCTTGAAACAACTCCAAACAATAATAAAAAACAAAAATCATTACTAAATCTAAGCATAAATATTTATTTTATTAAAGCAATTATTTGTTAAATATATTTTTCTTTTATATTCTTTTTTTTGGAAACATTCATCACTTAATGTTTACTCTCTGAAAACAGGCAATAGATAATAAGCGAGAGCGAGGGAGAGAGTTAACCATTAGATAGAGTTAACATTATTATAAACGTTTTGATCGATTTTGTTGCCACTGCTGCTATAATGTTGTCTCGCAACGCCAAACGCTCCTCCGTAGTAGAGACGACTTTTTTCATCCTCCAATTCTACACTGCATTGTTGCGGAAGTGTGTACTGAGTAACGTCATTAATATCATCATTGTAATAATCGTACACAGTTACGAGTCCATGAATAGCGCCCGATATATCTTCGCGCTGAATCAGTGGTATCGCAACGCATTCAGGCTTTTCGCCGAAACCGCTATTACTATTGCTATTACTAACTGCTGCAAGTTTTTGCAAGAATATGATCAATTCGCCATTCACTGTTTTGTAACTGCTTATAACGTCTCTATCAATCATCTTAATTAGGAGAGAGTGGAAAGAATAAGATAAAAGATTTTTTTTTCTCTTTTCTTTGCTTTTTTTGGTTCGAAGTTTCTCTGTTTCGAACCGTTAGCTATAAAGTATTATATTAATGATTAACTATATTTTATGATTATATGTAATTTAGTGATGAAGTACAGAAATTTACAAAGTAATTAAATTTAATAATTATAAATACGATCACAAAAACATTATATAAATCATATTTTTGTTTAACTTTCGTGGAAATTTTGTAAAACATTATTATTATTGATTTATTATATAGGATTTTTTATGTGATACACCAAAATAGCAAAAAATAGAACAGATTACACACACACACACTGTGCAGATCAATATTAAACAGATTGGTTGCACGAAGCGATAAATTAGAGGCGGTATGAGTGTTATGCGGTATTAAATCGGATCTGAAGTATTTTTATTCGATCCGTGAAAATTCATACAAGATTCTAGTTTGAGACGCTAATGCTAATGAAAATCCAAAAAATAACCACATAAAAATAATTGTTTTATTTTTTTAATAGTAAGTGACTAAACTTTGAAATTTTTTTCATTGAACTTTTTTCTGATTTGGTTTCGAGATCAGACATGGTTACGGTATCTAAACTGCAGATTTACTTTCATACTCAATGGCTAAACTGCTATTTAATACCAATGCAAGCATAAAATCCTCTATTATATTTGAATGAATTATGTATAATTACAACTTTTTTGTGTGGAATAACTAATACCGCAGTATTAATCATCGCGATAGCAAATATGTAATTTTGCAAATCAAATTAACCTAAATAATAGCAATTTATCATTCGAGATAGCATTCTATTGTTATAACGGCTTAATATGAATTTTTTTTGCTCAATAAAAGTTCATTGTGTGTGTGAGAGAGAATAATACGAAAGAAGTGTAATAAGAGAGAGAGAATAAGAAGTGTAATTTCTTTATAAATAACACAAAACTTTGACTTAAAACTTTTCTAAATTCAGGTTTTAAAAAGCGCACACTCGAGCGCACAATTATAAAAGTTTTGGCTTCGCTTTCGCAGTAATTAATAATTAACCGCAAAACCATAAAATTCTCTTCCGAGTAAACTTGCGGAAGACTTGAGTTTAAATTATTATTTATTAAAACAGCTCGTTTGCAGCCTAAATTTATTTTTAGACTGCAGCAAAATTTAATAATTAAAGCGAAGATTAAGTCTAAATTTTATCGTTTTATGGCTTCGATGCGCGTATTAAACTAAACTATTTTAATAACACAGCAAAACACAGTATAGATAAGCGCTGTCATGCAAATAAAACATAAATTCACTGCACCATCCATATAATTGCTGCGCACATTATGTTGTATATCATAGTAAATTACTTTAAATGTTAAACGAATGTAATAAATCTGTGGGGACTTAAAAATAAATTATATACCAAAAACTAAGATAGAGAACTGAGGCTAAATGAAAAGCGTTATCTAATTTGCGTTTAGTGTCGGTTCACTGATTTTACTATAACTGTTAGTTTGTAACACGAAATAAACTGAAATATTAAATGTAAGAGAAAAAACTCATTAATTAAAAGCGCGCATAGTTTCCAGAGAAAGAGAGAGAGAGAACTCAAAAATGCACAGTAATCGAGCATATATTAATTATTAATTAAAACTAATATTCATAGTGAACGGTATATACGTTTGTGACAAAATATTTGAAATTATTTAGCGAAGCGCATCGCGAAATTTTAGCATCGAATAAAACGTAATACACAGTTCAGTGTAATAACAGAAAAATATGTCAAACCTTTTTCATTAACTTTCTATCGATTTGAAAACCGGAGATAAGCTGCATCCTCACCACTGGATTGAGTGCTGCGCGCGTTTGAGCGCTCTTTTTGATACATATATTCATCAATCGCTTGCGACACGAGGAGTATCCTCTCTCGAGATTATTGATATCGACTTCGAAATAGTTTGTTTTGCCGGTAAAAGTTTTATTAATCGCGTTACTGGTGGATATCAGAACGCATCCGTTGTTACGCAGAGCTATTTTCTGATTGCCTGCCAAACTATGCGTTTTATTAAGAGCCAGTGTTGACACTAATGCATCGTTTTCTCCATAAACCTAAAACCGATTTTTTTTCAAGAAAAAAATGGTGTGTCACGTATATATTAATCCATATCTTTATGTGGCAGTGTTTACATTAATACCTGAAAAGTTGTGGCATTGATTCTCATAATCGGCCATAATTTGATGGCCGCGTAACAATTGATTGGTGTTTGCCATACTCTCGGTTGTCGGAGCAATAACTGACCGATATTTATAGCCTCAGATTGATCATTGGCTAATTGGTATGCGAGACTCAAATAAGACAGTATTTCGCTCGAATAACCGTTACTCGCGTCCAGTATATACTCTCTGTGTGCACTAAGTTTTGACAAAACTTGCGATAACTGTTCTGTATTGCCATTTAATGCCTTAATATTTTAAATTAAATGAAATTTTTATAATACTTTAATCTGTTATAATACTTTGAAAAAAAAGTTTTACACCATCTAACCATTATTAATAAATTTACCTGAATGTAAGCGTAAAAAGTTGTCGACAATAAGTGTGGTTTAATATCTTCAGTAAACATTAGTGTGTTGTTTAAGAAACACTGGTAGGCGTTGATTAGAGATGGGCTATCAAAGTCTAATCCTATTAAACAAAAAGATTAATCAGATTAAAACCAATAATGACAGTGATTGATGTATTAGTTTAAATAATTAATGAGTGCAATAAAACATTGTTTGTTCAAGTATTACATTTTATCGCACTAATCAATAACTATGTTATAAATATAAACCTGAATCCAGTAGAGAAACAATTATATATCCGGTCAGATCATAATTATTATCGAAATTAAGAGGCCATATGTTTTGCTGGTTACGACGCGCATATTGAGCGTTAAAGCAGCCATTCTCTAATTGCTGAGAATAGATCCATCGAAGAGTGTGCATAAGATCGGTATCTTGAATGTAATTCAGATGACGTCTCGATTGAGACAACACTTTGAAAACAGCGGCACTTAAAGCAATGTCGCCATTCGATGGTGACTGGCTTGACGTCGACAGCGAATACGAGCCATCGCTGCTTTGATAATTGATCAAAGTTTGATATGACTTTGACAGCTCGTCGCGTAATTCAACGAAAATAGGTTCGTGTTGTTGTCGATTATTCGCCAAGTGATTGCTGTTCAAGTAATCGTACAGATAATAACTTGCGGCGAATGTTGATAGAGTGTCGAACGCGTTGTTGTTATCCAAGCCGTTCGAACGTTTCCATCGAAGATAACGTATCACTGGTGTTACGATATCACTTGATAGTACAGAGTTCGCAGAATTTTGCACATATTCTGGCAACTGGTGCTTCACTAATTCACTGTCAATAACTGTTTGAGAATATATGTATCAAGTTTTTTAAAAACATCAAAAATTGAATAAATTGAAAATTTTTAAATGAAATTTTTCTAAAGAACTAATGTTGTAAATAATGCTTGTATTTTACTTATTAAACTTAGACTCTTAAATCTCCTATTTTTAGGTCACTACTATTAAATTATAACATAAAAATAGTTATTCTGTCTTTTAAATGGAAAGATAACTTTTATATGTTTATTATCGTCGTTTATTATAAACCCAAACTGAATGGGTTTAGTGTACTTTGCATATAACCCTAATACCATCTCATTTCTTCGCTTTACTCGAATCACATTTTTAGTGCAATTTGTATTATTTATGAGTCCATATAAAATTAAATTGTGTGTGTGTGTCATTACATTATTAAACAAAAACTTAAACCTAATTTAAACACATAAAAACTCTATTTGGAGTAAAGTTGATAAAAACGATCACCTCATTCAGAGTAACATAAATGATAGCCTTTAATCATTGTTTACATTGGGTAATAAGGAAAAAATACCAAAAATATTATTCTCTCTCTCTCTCTCTCCACCATAAAGATAAAACTAACGATAATTCTACTCTATAAGAAAATTATTCAAAGTTAATTTAAGTATACCGTTACGATTGTTGTTACATATAACATGGCTGTTAATGCTTTGCAATACAACTCGTTGCGGACCAACAACTAATCGCTTAGAAATAGTCTGTGGCAATAGTAATGGCGCTGCCAATTGGTTTACACCGCAAACAGATGACACATTATAAACGCCTAAACTTAATGGATTTACTGCCGATATTTTCACGTCAATGGCGCCAACATATTCTGGCTGTAATTTGAAGTGTAATGGCTGTGATTGAGTGCCGCAGAAACAGAAAGGCGACACCAATTGACTGTCGACCAATTTGTATTGCGAAGAGTTCTCCAATTCAATTTGAATCTATTTAAGTACAAACATATATATTTGCATACTTCAATCAAGTGTTGATTTTTTTATTTGATTCGAATCATTGAAAAAAATCTGTATTTACAGGATAACAGGAAGATTTTGCTTTTCTAGCGTAAACTTTGTAGACTAATGTCTCGCCGAGACGTGCAGTTTGTGGCGCTTCTACTAATAGTCTTAAACTGCTGTCATCTAATTGGTGCTTAAAATGATTTCTAGTGTACGTAATGCCGTGCTGTTTACTGACACAAAGCGCGTCGCTATAAAGTTGATCCGCTGTGGAAATTAATGGGCTGCTAATACGCCGCAAATGTGGCTTATCTTGTATATTAAGAACATCCCAGTAAAGTATCTCATTCAGTAGTGATTTTTCTAATTCCTTTATAGTAGAGATAATAATAATAATAATAGAGTGTATTATTTTAGTGTCGCAAACATTACTGGATTTAAAGAATCAAAAATCAATTACATAACAAAAATAATGATTTTTTAAAAAAATAAACTGAAAATAATATTATATTTTTTCTGTTAATAAATATTCTGTGCAAAAATACAACTTTTGTTTTGATGAGCTTAGTATGATTTATGTGTTTTGTATTTAGTATATTAATTCAGTAAACATTTATTCTGTATATTAATAATAGTTTCTAATATAAAAAAGTAATTGAAATGAGTTTTTGGTTTGTTTACCTGCAATTGAATTCTCACAAATCTTTGCGCTCTTCTATTCACTGAATTTAATTGAGCAATTCTTTTAGCTCTCAACTGCGTTAGAACGTCCTTATCATACAAATCCCATTCACACGGACAGTTATCGAGTCCGGCATTTGACGACACAAGAAGTCCGATGCCATTAAAAGAATCCCAAGCGTCACCGAAATTGAGTACAGGCTCGTAAGCAGTGTTTGTATCCTGCAGTCCTGTATCCAAAAAATAACAAACAATCAAGAGTTAGATAATTAAATGAAATAAGTCTACTCGTTTCATCAAAATTTTTTGTTTTTATCGCTTCGCAAAACTTTTTTCCGCCAACTTTATCATAGCACACGCTAAGTGTCATGTTTGAAAAAGTAAAACATAGACACAAATACTATTAACTAAATAGCAAAAGTATGTACAGCTAGGAATTCATTAATATAATTAACACGAGTGAGTGAACAGTTGCACACTTATATAAATTATTTTATATATACGCTTATATAGACTCAGTACTATAAATCTGTCTATTTTTATTTTTAGTACTTCTATAGTCTTTCTACTCTTTCGCTGTTCTTTCTGTAGTATCTCTATTAATGTTTACATACTGTTCACCAAAATGGTTTAAACTTGTCAATTCGTTTTCATCTGAATTCATCTCGAAACTACAACTTCTGTTAAATCAATATTTATACTGTAATTAAGTAAAAAAAAAATTTCGATATAATTTATGCTACGCTATACTTTATTCTACTTTTTGAAAGAACTTATAATGATTGTTAGCCCACACAAATAATTTATTAAAAATGAGATAAATAAAACTAAAACCATTGTTCAAAAATGAATTCATTTTGGATAATTTATTTTCTTTATATTCTGTAGAAAATCTTTCATTTTCTATTACTTACTAAAACTAAAGAGCTATAATTGTATAACCGCTTACCGAGCTTTGGTTAATTTTAAAAATTATTTAATCAATTCAAACACATATTACCATATGAAGAGTCGTACGGCGCTTGCGATTGCCTTCGTTTCATTTCGTAATATAACTCACAATTATCTCTAACACTCAATTCTTGTCTTTGAGTATTGAATCTTTCGATAAATTCGTTCAACTTTTTGACCGACGAGTACGGCTTATTTTGCGAAACTCTCACCGAACAAACCGAACCGGGATTCGACGCAACACTCAACTCAGCATAACCGCCATCAACATTCGAATTCAGATTAATTCTTGTCGAATGTTGATTATGGTCCAAACAAGTTGTCAAAAACACGTTAGAATCGGCCACAATATTGCCTTTCAAGTCTAGATAATACAGCAGAAGACGATTGATTATGTTATTATTTAGCGGCGATTGCGGCAAAGTCACAGTCATTTTAGCGACTGGTATGTCACAGTTTTCGCACAGTCGGGAACCAATCAGGTGTCTGTCGTCGAGATTTGTCCATCGATGAGACGGCTTAAGCGCAATCATCTGTGGCGAGTGAATCACACCACTGCCAAGAATCTGAAGTATTATTAGGAAAAAATTATGTTACGGATATAAGCCATATTATAGGTTTACCTGATAATATATGTTTTGATATTCTGCAGCAGCCAGTGGTCTATTGAACAGAACGTCAAACTCTACGCTATGGTTGCAGTAATTTCTGTGTATTTTAGGCCTTAAAGCGATATATTCGTTGGAAGCGCTAAATGCTGGCTCCAATACTAACTGGTTTTGCACGTCCGGGTATTTAACTGACTGTGCGGTCACAACAATTTGTTTGATGGCAAATGTGTTGTTTAGTGTCGGTACTGGAGGTATTGTGAAGTGTATTAATCCATCGACATCTGATACCACTCTCTCACAAATTGGTGGTACAGAACCGCTCAGCCACGGAACTTGTCTCGTTTCGTAGCACACATTCACTCCTTCGTCCGCAGCGTACGAGTAATCAGGTAACGATACGACCATCTAATTAATGAAGCGGTGGATTAATTTTTTGTTTATTTTAAATAGTGATGGGAATAAGCTCAAAAATGGTGAGCTTCAGCTTCAGCTTGTCAAGCTCAAGCTCAAAAATGATGTAAC
>JAQIVF010000247.1:0-27559 GCA_034698365.1 Steganacarus magnus
ACGGGTAGGAGAAAGTAAATATAATCGAACTTTTATAATTTTTCAAGTATGAATTTTATTTTTGAAAATTATCTGATGGGTTGGAAAATTCATGCTCTGTTTTATTTAAACAAAATTTCTATACTCAAACTGTTTATACGGGTTCATGTTTCACTAGTTTCTTACAAATAAAACATTAGGAGTGAGTTAACATTAGTAATGTAATGTACATTAATGCTAAAGTACTGTTGCGTAAGCTTTTTATTTGATGTTTACGGAGTTTTCTTTTAAAGGTAAACAGATATTAAACCTTCAAACTTTCACTCCATCTATTAAATTTAAGGTGATAGTACTTTATACTGGAACTATTGTTGTAAAAATTATAAAACATAATTTCTAACAATTTAATTTTGTATACACTTTGAAATTCCAGCTAACTTTATTAAAAACTTAAAATAATTAAAAAAATTATCAACACTGGTTACGATATAAAACATAGTTACACAAACTTCAAACCACTAGGGGGGCTCTGCCACAAAATTTCTTGAGGGGGTGTCAAAACTCATAGGATTTAAACGACAATTTTTTCTCATTTTGGTTAAAAATTATAGTGGTCTCAAAAACTCATCGAATTTAAACGACAATTTTTCAAATCTCGATTTTTCGGGGAGGGGGTGCTCAAGTTTTCCGGATTTTCTAGGGGGTCCAGACCCAGACAAGGCCCCCCACTGTGTAACTATGTATATAAAAGCACTATAAATTCAAATTCGTTAGTTCAGCAAAAAAAAATAATACAGCTGTAAATAATTAACTCGGAATTAGCTGACTTGAGTTTCGAGATTAATTTTATCATTAATTTTGGTCAACAAATATATTTTTCCTTGTGTATTGTTTTCACTAAAACTTCGCGGTTTCTTTAGAACATAGGGCGTTAACAATAGCCCATTGTATCATTGTTGTTATAATAATGACTTACTTAATTCTAACAATACACTAAGCTATTGTTCACGCGTGCCTTCGTTGCGCAAACTTACCTAAAAACTTAAGTAAAGTAAAAACTTAATTCTATTGTTTAAAATATACATTATTGACGCCCTTTTTCTAAAGATAACCCAAAAATTCTGATTATTATTACAAATAGTGTTTTATAATAAAGGTGTTGTCTGTACGAATCTCAAACATCAAAATCTATGTTATATTGCGCATACACTGACAAGAGTTACGCGTCACCAATGGATACATAAATCACATCCCAAAAACTCAAATCTTGACTCAAAGTTTTATTTTCTAAGCCTGTCATCTTAAATTAAATTTAAATCACCTCATTATGGTAAGTTATTGGCCAGAAGTTTTTTAAAAAATTACTCCAATATGTTTGTTAGAGTGTTATTTTACATGTTGTGCGACAATTAAAACAATATATCGTAGTTAAATAATTCACGTTATTAGCATGATTCAAATAATGAAGCCTTTACTGTATCTTTTATATTTAAAACTCAACGTTATCGAACGTGAGTAGACGGGACTCGAAATGCGAACCCGGATGTTCCGGTCTGGCATAGCTATCTAGCATAGGAAGCACGTGAAGAGGGGGAGGAACCAGTAGGTCTTCCTAATTTCCGGTTTGTGAGGCATAGGAAGTAGTGGATAGTTTGAGGGGAGGAGTCAGTTTGATACAGTGTTAGGATCAACGTTGTGATGCAAGTTGTCAGCCTAAGTTTTGAATAGTAAAGGATTTCAAGGTAAAACATTATAGTATAACTTAGATAAGTGGGTGAGTATAATATACTCACCCTTTTTCCCTGAAGCTTATTGTTGTAAGTTACTTAAAACAATAAGCCTCAGGCAAAAAGGGTGAGATTTTAATTGTTTATTTTTTCTCTTTTTTCCTTTAGGATTTATATTTCGGTTTTTTATGGTTCTCATTGGTAATTATTGTAAGTATATGTATTAAAATGTGTTTTAATTAATTAATTAATTTTTAAATAGGGATTGTGATTGATTACTCTTAATATTAATCTGTGTAAGTAATTCGGTAACTGCTTGGTAGTTTCTTTTTATTTAGGTACTCAGGATTTATTTAAATGGACAGGCGCCAATTCACTTGGAAAACTTACCAGTATTGGCTAAAAGGTTAGTTAAATATTCTATCTTATTACTTATTTAAAATTATACACAAAAAAATTAGTGCTCTGGATTACATCTGACCAGAAAACCCCAAAGAATTTTTAAGTTAACCACAAGACTTGTTAATGAATTTTTTAAACAAGTTGACGATACGTTTTTTGGTAGCACTCTTGTTGGTAAAGGAGTGCCAAGTATAATAGCTTTTACTGCACCCCATTGCGTACTACGTAATGGTGATATTGGTGAATATGGACTATTCTCGATTATCGATAATACAGACGAAGCTATTACTTGGAAAGCTGGGAATAGAAGAAAAGAGAAAGGGTTTTAGTGGCCGACAGTGGACTTCCACATCCAGATCATGATACTCAGAGTCAGGACGATACCCAATCATTGACGAAAATAGTGACGAGTATGATGAATTTCCAGTAAAAACCGCATATATATTTATTGATGACAAATTTTCGGACTGGAAAAAACACCAGAATAAATTGAAAGAGCTTGTAGCTCACGAAGCAATCCATGCGTACTTATGGACATCAAATACAGGTGAGTAATTTAATAATTATTATGGTTTTTTATAATGATTTATTTCAGATCCTGATGTGACAGTTAACCATGGAGATGCGTTTCAGAAATGGGTTCAAAAAATTGCGAATCATCCACTTCTTCGAAACTTTAATTTTCCTGTGGAGCGCGAGCATATGAAGGAACTGCCTAAATTGAAGCAAATAATTACGAATAAGCGCCAAAAAAGACGCAATGTAGCCGATGTTATTAAGGCTAATAAGAAAAAGCTGGCCAAAAAAACAGAAATTGGTGGAAAAGAAGCGACTGGCACGATGAAAAAAAAAACACGCAGAATTGAAGAAAATAAAGAAGGTTTCAAAGGTTTGTAAAGCGCGGCGTAAGTAGAGAAGGGGGTTAAATCTAAAGTCTGTCACTTTTGAGACAGAGCTCAACCCCTTTCTTGCTCCGCACTATATGTACGGAGTGTTCCTGTAGTTTAAATTGAACTCCTCTTTGATCTTTCTCCACGATAGCTTAAGCTATTGGGGGTACATGAACAAGAGTTTCAAAATTCACAAATGTAGTTGTTTTAATAATATTTTACAATGAATAGTAAAATCAAACTGTATTGAAATAAGCTGTATATAAACAAGTTAGGGGTACTAAACTTATCTACAAACTGAAACTCAAATGACCTAAGTACAGAATTTGCAAACTACACTACGCATTTACTCCTCCTTTACAGCTCATAGTTTTTAAGTGAACTTCATACTTCACCTTATTGATCCTAACATTGAATAGACTACAACCCTACAACACAACTTCTGACTCCTCCCCTCAGGCTATCTTCTGGCACAAAACCGGAATTGAGGCAGTCCTTCCTACTGCGCAGACCGGAAGTGAGGCAGTCCTATTGGTTCCTCCCTTGAGGACAACACGTGCTACATATGCTCTGCTGTTAGCTTAGACCGGAACATCCGGGTTCGCATTTCGAGTCGCGTCTACTGATATGTTTTACCGTTGGCTAAATTTTTGCTTATTTGCATGTAGCAACAATATGCCAGGTATTATTAAGGACATTTGCTCGTATCACTTACACTCAAATATAAACAAGAATTATTACATTCATACTTAGCTCACTTTTAATAATTGAAAAAAATTATGAGTTTGTTTAATAAACTTTTACATTTTTTTGTGTTAATTAGACGCCCAAATTGTTAAAATTTTCAAGCCCGAGCCAGGTTTCTGTCCAAACAGTTTGAAGCCCAACCGACTCGAGCTTATTTTAAAATTCAAAAGCCTACCCGAAATGCCGTATGGGTAAACATTTAAATAATCGATGTCTCTTTATTTAATTTCATAATTTAATCGAATTTATTGTTATTTACCAATTCTATCATTTTCAAACACTTTTGAAGACTTCTTTTGATTGTTTAAACTAAAAATCGTTTATAATATAAAATATCATAAGAAAAAACTTTTCTAAAAACTTAAAGCACGGTCCTATATTTTTAATTTTAGGCCTGAGCTCGACAAAAATCGGGGGTCCGCTTGGTTGTCTATTACTTATTAATTGTTTAAGCATTTATGATATGTTCCATATGCTTAGTTTACTTAATAAATAGTATTAGTGGAACAGCCCAACAACATTCTACATAAATTTAAGTTTATAACACTTCTAAACTATATCGTAATTTACATATTAAGCCCACACATATTAAGCCCATTCACGCGCATATACTAACTATTAAGAGCAGTAATTACGACAAATATTTACATAACTTATATACCAAAACTATAGTGTAATAATTTAATTGTTGTGGGCTTAATATGTAAATTACGATAGTATTCTGGCACATCTATGATTATTTTTAATCGAAATATTAAGATTTGATTCATTTTGATGTGAAAATTGTACATTAAGGAATTGCAATTAACATAATTTTTTTTAAAAATTACAAACCCGACGCGATTTAAAAGAAACATATTTCTGAAAAAAAAAATCTAAAGTGCAAGTTCAACTATTTTTGACATTAATTATGGAAAGAACTCTAATAAAAAATTTTCGAAAAAGTGAGAATCAACAGAGACTGCTAACAATTGTTAACAAAGTGTTAACTGCTTTGAAATCATTGATGCGATCGCTGAATGCTATGATTCAGTCGGACACACAAATGTACTGAAATTATAAGAGATTGATTAAAGTAATGATTTTAGTTTAGATTCGATGATTTTTGAATCCCAAATACAATTAAAAATCAATTTATTATTAAACAAAATTTAAAATCATTAAGAAATAGAATATATAAAATTAAATCAATATTTTACCATTAAATTTAATAATCATTTATGTTCATAAAAATGCTCACAAACTATCTTTCATTTTCCAGTACATAGCATTCTACTCAAAACTTTTCCCTCAAAATTTATTCTATTGTACACGTTTTGGCACTTTATAGCGCACCAATAATTTATAACGAATATGTCAATCGTTCAACAAATCACATTTTTAAAAAAACTTTTTCTGAAATTCTATCGAGTTTCTGTCAATCGAATTATAGTTTGAAAATTGGTAACTATTTGTCCGCTTCGTATCACACTTTTGAATTATTTATTAACTACAGTACAAATTATTAATAATTATGTTTTTAGAAAGATATCAATTAAGTGGCAATAAATTTTTGTTCGCTTTATTTAAAATTTATCATTTATCGATTGCTTTTTTTCTCATACGAAGACAAATTGATTATTTTATGCTTTCATATTATAAAATCAAAAACATTTAGCCAAACAATTACGAGTCGAGTGAAAAAATTTAATTAAATTTAAGGGATAATTAAATATCACAGTAAAGATAAATGAATAATTAATTATAGAATTAATAGCAGTCATTAAAAAAGTTATGTTAGGTTTGGATACTCGTTTTCTCTCTCATTGCGATAGCGATAGTGGCGTGCATTCGCTTTGCTGAGACACCTTGAGGGCCAATTCGCGATTCGTTTTACTTCAGTTACCGCTTTAAAGAAAATTTTATGTCAAAGCAGACAAAATCGTTTGTTTGGCAGCGCTATAATTAAGGTCTAACTTTTTCTAACATTAGTATCGTTAGCATTCGTTTGACGAATCTTAAAAATACACTTTTTTTGCATCGCAATTACTCCTATTATGTTCTCATGAGGAGAGCAAATGTGTTCTCAACAGTTCCCAAAGTGCTTCCCGTTTTAATGACAAGTCGTAAAGTTATCATAGGTTGAGCACTGCTTTTCAAAAACTGTTCATTCTAATTAAGCCGCGAGTATTCGTTTC
The DNA here is from genome assembly GCA_034698365.1 of Steganacarus magnus. Lineage (NCBI taxonomy): Eukaryota > Metazoa > Arthropoda > Arachnida > Sarcoptiformes > Steganacaridae > Steganacarus > Steganacarus magnus. The sequence continues at coordinate 5,923 of JAQIVF010000247.1, forward strand.
GTTTGTTAATTTATTTGTGCTGTTCGTGAGTGCGGTTATTGTATGTCAAAAGAGTCTTCAATTGGTCACGCCTTCAAATTTCAATACTAGTACGTACAGGTTATCGGTGTGTATCCATGTCTACCCTTGAAATGGCACAACAGCGCAACTGTTTATGTCCCGCAGAATGTGGTATCGGGAGGTAAAAGTTCTTTTGAAATATCGCTACTTTTAAATGTTGACGATCATCACTTCTAAGAATCGAAACAGAAAATTCTTTTGGCGAAACAGGGTTTTAGTTGGGCTACAAATCTTTTCACTACATTTTATGAGCTCATTAAAAACTATGTAACTAACAAAACAAATATATATTACACATTACACTATTGTGTAAGCATTTCTTTAAAATCCACTTTCACTTTCAGCAGTTTAGTGGCTATTAATTAAATCGATAATAATTATTATTGTATTTTTTTGTTTTGTTAATTAAACTCAATGGCAATAATAATTGAATGTAATAATTGAATGTAATAATTGAATGCATTACACGTAATTAATGATAAAGTATTCTAATATTCTATTAGAGTGTTAAGTATTATTATTATTATTATTATTCACTCAGTTTAGTATAACATTATTGCATGAGATATATTGGAGAGCTATTAGTAACCCTTCTTTGGGTAAAGCGTTGGGTAAATGGCAATTGAGCCCAATAGCGATTTGGCGAGTCTTATCACAAGAAAATTACACTCACTCTTATTGGGAGTTAATGGCGGTGATAGCGATTCAAAGCTGAGCCTAAGTTTCCGTTTCATAATGTTTATCCAGCGTAAAAAGTGTTCCATTAAATATCGCGTCCACATTTGCTAATATGTGTATAGATAACAATACTCTCAATGTCAAACTTATATTACACTCTCATTTCGTATTTTAGCTCTTTTTTTGCTTTGGCGTCGCGTTTCGCAGCCACTAAAACGGAAACAGAGAGTTTATAGAAGAGACGAGTACAGTATATCTATATTAGTTGAATATAAATTTTTGATACACTTAGAAAATGGTTTGGCTTTTATGATCATATTAGATGTTTAGTGTTTGTCTGAGTTTAGCTTTTGTTAAACTCACCCATTTTTGATCAGTTTGATCAGCTGTGAGTGAGTGTTCGGGCACATTGTGAATGCCAGTCACCGCTAACATCATTTCCGGAATATGGAACAGTATAACGCAGTACAGTATAAGGCAAGTTGAAGTCTATATACAGTATATAAAGCAAAAGTGTCGTCAGAATTGGTGAACGATATACTCTTGTGATGATTGCCTCTAATTCAATATAGAGCTACTCTATTATACTTTATATTAGTTTTATCCACAAACTATATATTTGTTATTATTTAGGATACATTTCACGGAATAGTGTTAGTGAGACAAAATGCTCAAAGCATTACTCTGTATGTATGAATGTATTGCCACTATTGCTAGTGTTATGCTCTATACTGTTATATAATCCACGGCTAAAAAGAAGTTACTGATAACAGAGTGCTTCGAATCAAATAGAAAAGAGATGAGAGAGAAAAAGATGAGAACAGAAAAAAGAGAGCAGCGAATAGTGGAATAGAGATGAGCTTTGCTATACTACACTACAGTACACTATACCATAGTATACTATAATATTTACTTCTCTATTTCTCTATTATACAATTGATTCGATCCCTTCGGGAGGTAGCGCTGAGATAAAGCATTTACACGGCATTTACGGCAATTTCCCTTCGCAAATGGAGTTTTATGACCGCTACACACTCGTCATGGATTTATTCTTGTGGAAGTAGTGATAAAGAATGAAGAAATAAGTTGACTCACTCGAGCTGAACGCAACACAATTTTTTGTTTGCCCAAACCAATCTTGAAAACCAAATAGAAATCTAATATACTACTACTTTACTAGTTGTTCAGAGAGGTTGTAACGTTACAGCCTTCTAATATCACTCTCTACCCTTACATCACTCTTTACTGCCTAACATCAAATTAATTGCCATCCAATTCCCTCTCATTTCCCCAAATAAATGATCCATAATCATAATTAGAAAATTATATATAATAAGCTTCAACCGTTTTTTTCGTTCAACATTTTATGCGCGTTAATATCAAGAAAATTATCTTACCGTTAAGTTAAAATATGATATAACATCTAAGTATTGGCGCATTTAATATTATCGCTATCATTATAGCATTATTACCTTATTTTTATTTTTTGTCATATTAACACATATCTAACGTTAGAACAAACTTATAAGCGATGCGCTAATATCTAATATATAAACCCTTTTCATTATCTTTATATGACTTAATATGTTTTGTTCAGCATTGAAGTAACGTTTATCAGGCAAACTGTCATTCAATGCAAAGTCTCGTAGCCATAAAGATGAAACGTTTAGATAAAGCATTTCGCTGTGTAATTCTTAATAACTGAGAGACGGAGGAATAGGAGGGAAACCGAGAGTAAGGGAAAGTTACAGATACCGTTCAGTTCGGTTCGGTTCAGTTGTGGTACATTACAACGCATTGCATTTTGCTGTTATGCTGTGTTCTGCTGCGTTCACTTGCATCCATAATATAATCACTGCGATATTAAAAGCTGAATACGTTTTAGTATGTTATTCTTACTAATAGAGTTTGCAATCTACAGTATGACTCAGAGAAAAAAGAGACATGTAATGTAATTCACTATTTATACATCATATAAATCAGTGAATGAATAGCTGATAGCAATAACTTCAATAAACTGCAATAATCACACGCAGAGAACCGCAGCATTCAAAATACCAGTTTTCAAGTTTGCTTCGTTTACTCCGAACTTTTTGTTTCATTACATTTTTGACGTCAGAGATAGAAAAAAATTTAATAACAACTAAACCCGCTTATAATGATTGTGATCAGTTATGAGGGAAATGAGACCACTCAGCAGCGCCTATACAATAGCAAAAATATGAGTTGAATCATATAATATATAAAACACAACAAATTGACCTCAAGCAGTACTCGTTTTATTGTCTTTAATCTTCATATAATAGAAGCGACGGGAAAACTGGCACTTAATATTAACCCAACAAATGCATTATTGCGCTGTGGGTGTCATCAGAATATAATATCCGTTCAGCTGAAAACTGTAAGCTAAGCATAATGAGTGTTAATGACACGTAATGGCACTTTATGTTAAAGCGCATTATTCCAAATAATGTATCACTAGGTTTTTTTTCTGACCAACCAATGCTATTATAGAGTGAAAACAAAATATATGTGTTTTATAACTACTACTGCTGGCATACTGTGTTATAATTATAATCCTTTTTTTCTCAGTGAATCTTTTCTGCAGAAAAACAGTTAGTTTTGACAGAAGAAAATGCAAAATAAGTTATTTAGAAAATATAGTATAAATCTTTAAATCTTGAGTATTACTTTAAATATTCACAATTTTAGGGTTTAGAGCGGAGAGTCATATATTTTAGTGGATTGGTTTTGAACACCTTTTTGACACATAGGGATATCTTTAAGTGTAGAATGTTTAAAACGTTAATATGCAAAATGCGGTGTGCATTGACACAACCCATCATCGCAGCCAAATACTATGCGAATATCAAAACGAGTTGAACATTCGATTTAACAGCCAAACGCGTCAATCTTCCGATGTTTGTTAGCAGAGATGCGTTTTGCCACCAACAGTAGAAATAAGCCAAAACTGGAAACGTAGCGAATATGTAAATTCGAGGAAAATGGAAACACTTCTCAATTCTTACCTTTTGCATAATGCATGACTCTTTTTTTTTGCATGGCATGCAACGCCAGTCTCCAAATTTCCTTACTTCCGTCAAATCTTTTTCCCTTTTTTTTCACTCCGCTTAAGTAATTTACTATGGATGAGATTGATAGGCAAAATACCAATACATAGAAATTATTTATTTATGGCATGACTTTTTGATGATACTAACAGTGTTGATGAACACCGATGCGCATTAAAATAACTTTTTTGAAAAATACGCGATTAAATTTATACCCAGAGAAATGTTACTAATATTTAATATATTTGAATATATAATATAAAATGTTTATTTTTGCAACCCTTTTGAGCGTGAATTAAATTATTACTATATTTGACCTCATATTAAAGGGGTCTTTGCGTTGATGTGTTTATGGAAATGTTTGCTTTGCAATGAACTGACGCGTGAATTAAAGACCATATCATAAATGGATGGCGAAGAACGAAGAAGAAGAAGAATAAGATGATGATGACTACGAAGAAGAAGATGCAAACTACGAGCGATTTTTAGTGTACTTATTTTCAAATACTCTATCAATCATTTAAAGAATGGAAAAAATTCGAAATAAGTTTTTACACTTTAATAAAACGACGCTTTAGTTCCACCAAAATGCTTGTATAAATCCTATGAATATCAAATGAAGTTTTTTTCTCGCAGCGAAAAATATTTTATAGAGAGAAAGCGAGCGATGCATTGAAAAAAGGCGTCATTGCATAGCAAATTAATGTCTATGTTTTTTCGCATAATGCGCACTATTTTATGAATTCTAATGATCTTTTCCTTTTGCATGCAAATCCTTTCTCATCAATAATGCTTTTCTTTATTTTTACACAGTTTATATATACACACACACACATATATATATAGAGTTGTTTTCACTCTAAATGCAATCTAAACTGAATAAAAATTGTGTGTATATATATATTTTTTGCTTCTAACTTTGAAACATACTGTAATCTATATTTGATTTCATTGCATCAAATCAACAACAAAAAAGTATACATACAACACACACACCATTATTCTATTTATATAGCGAGCAAAACTAAACTCTAAAACTAATATATTAAATATTTTTTTCTTTTATTATTCAGTTATTCAAATAACTATTTTCGCCTTTTTTATTATAGCAGTGCAGTGCTGGGATTTATAACCGATACTAGATTGTGATTTAGATTAACCATTTTAAAACTTTTCGTTTATAATGGCAATCATTTTCTGATCACTTCTATTCCCATTACTGACAAGAAGGGAAAGGCAGGGGTATATAACGCATATATATATTACCAGAAATTGCTTATAAGGCGCTATAAGTTGAAAGCGAATTGTATAGCATTAAACTTAAAAAAAACAGTAACAGTAGAAAGTAAATCGTTTGCGTTTTATATATTGCTGTATTTTGATGGAAAGAGAAGAAAAAAAGAGCACAACGTTATAGAGTTCCGATTAACCTTATCTCTCACTTGAATAAACGGGGAGAGAATTTTTTCAAAAGCGACAGTAAATGACTTTGGCTAAACATTAAATGCAGATTGCAATAGCAATAGCAGCGCATGAATGATTTTCGACTCAATAGATGAGAGTAACAGTGAGACACACACGTGAGAGAGAGAGAGAGAGAGAGAGAGAGAGAGAGAGAGAGAGAGAGAGACCACTGATGCTATTTGAGCAAAAATGGATTCATGAACCTAAAGCTAAATAGGCGTGAAAATAGATTTTTCATCTTATTTCGATTTCTTTCCATCCGATTGAGGCTCAAACTATTTTTATATATGTTATTAAATAGTAGTAACTTTATTGAAAACAAACTACAGATGAATAACCAAATCATTTAAATATTCAAAAAAAAAACTTTCGTAAAGATTATCGAATTAAAACTATATAGTATCTGAAACTGGGACTGAAAATCTTAAAATTGATCTATGATTTAAGATTGCTTTAACGATGTTTTAGTTTAAAAATTTGAGTTTAAACATTTAGATTAAGATACAAAAAAATATTTTATTGAGTAATTATTGGTTGCTTGTGACAGATAAAATTTATTGTAATTTATTATGTGCAACAGAATTTACATGATTATACAATAAACTAATATTTGTAAAAACTGGTTCGATTTGATAAAACTTTAAAATTTTTATATTAGATAAAAAATTAAAGTATTTATAAATACAAAGTTACACAAAGTTGTTGGGTTGTCAGTTATATATATTCTTGAATTTCTTGGGGGCAAAACACATTGAAATTAAATGACAATGTGTTGAAATTCTGGCAAAAAAGGGGTTTAAAAAAATTTTTCATTGAATTTTTCATAAGGGGTTTATTATAAAGGGTCATCTATTAAAAACCCTTGGAGAGCAGTCCTCTTTAATTAACTATAAAATACATGCTAATTATTTTGCTCAAATGCCACTTTAATTTAAATAATTTAAATCCAAATTTTTTTGACATTTAAATACGTTTTATTTTAATAATTATTTAAAATTAGCATTAAAATTTTTGCATAAAACATATTTAAATACTGCCAAGAGTTATATTTAAACTAAATTAATTCAGTTGTAACAAGAGAAACGATTACATCAATTTGAATTATTATATAGTGTGACGGACTCCTACAATATTAAACTGACTTTAGTTTTAATAAGTTTTATCGTTATAATACTTTTGGATGCTGTATGATATACTTGTATTATTGTTGTAATATATTTTAAAAGAAAAATAAAGTCTAATATTGTATTATAGCGCGCATCAGTTTAATTGTTGGAATTCAAATTTATAACAGATTTTGGTTAGTTATCACTCATTTTTAATTCTATATTCATTTTTGTTATGTTAGGTTTTGTTTTTGTTTTAACAATTTTGTTTTATTTGGTTATTTATTTTAGGTATTGTTCAATAAGTTAAGTTTAGTTGTGTATGATTCGATTTAGTCAAGTTAATTATTATTTTTGTTTCACTTTATAGCATTCACTATTTTTTAATACTATATATATTTGTATATTAAAGCAATAATACTTTTGAATTATTTTTCACAATAATATTTTCACGTATATCATACAACGCCCAAACTTCGAATAAATTTCGATATTTTTTATGAGATAATTTTCAATTGTTTTATTTTTTCAATTATTGAGTATTAAGATTTTAGTGAATTTTTAAAAATTAAAAGTAAATAAAATTTTTAGTTTATTGTTGACATTGTTTGGTTAAACAATTATGTTAAGCTATAAATCATTATAAGAGTACAAACTATGCAAATATAGAAAAAAAATTAAATTCACTAAATTATAAGTGTGTTTACAACTGTGTAATCACTTATTATATTAAAATAATGATCTCTCTCTCTCTCTCTCTCTCTCCCTCTCGCTCTCTCTCCCTCTCCCTCTCCCTCTCCCTTTCTCTCCCTCCCTCCTTCACGTTCACCTACAATGCTAAATTATGTTGAGTTTTAATAATAAATTTTTATAATTAGTTTAATTCGTTAAACTTCGAAAATGCTAAATAAATAAATAAAATGGAATTCATTGTTGATTATATAAAACGAGCAAAGTATTTCATGAGATAACAATGAAAGTATAGAACAGTTTTAATTTTAATGTTAACATTTGAGGTAAAAATTAATATTTCAATACTATAATAAAAAAATATAAAAATGCTTAAATGTTAATAAATAAACGGAAAAATTTATATTTAGTTTTAAAAAAAACGGGTAAATGCTAGAAAATGGCAGAAGAAAGTAAATTAAATTAAATTTTTAAGAATTAAGTGACAAAAAATTTTGTTTTCCCGTTCTTGAACTGGATTATTATTATTGATACGTTCTCCAATAAAACTAAATCGAGTAGTGTTTTATTTGTTTAATTTTTTTATATGTTGCTCAAAAGATTTTAGTTCATCTTCATAATAAAACTTTAAAACAAAAATATCAAACACATTTTTAGCCATTGTTGTAATACACTATACTTTTAATAATATTAAATTATGAATATGCAAAATGCATTATTATTACTTTAACGCGCAAAAAAAATTAAAAATCACTTTTATGAAAAACTAATAAAATTGATAGTTTTGAAGTTATTTAAATATGAGCGAAGCGAACCGGGAATTCATAGTAATATTTAAAAAGTCCAATGAACAAAAAAAACTATCAATAACTAAATAGTGCGTAGTCTAGATAGAAATGAATAAACCAATGCTAAAATATTTAATAAACAAAGTGCTGGGTATTTCGCGTTACAGAATAAAATGAAATAATTTTTCGATTACATTTAAAGTGTAGGCTTTGAATTGATTACTTTCAATAAGTTTTTTTTAGTCAACAATATTATTCAGATTTTTTAAACAGAACATTTTGGTTAGGGTGTACTTTGTGCGATAATTTTTTAAAGAATGTTTCTTAATATTTTGTGGTATTTTTGTAAAATTTTTATCTTAGTTTTTAAGTAAGAACGCGCGCCGTAGTCGAGCGTTTAAATTTTAATTATCTTTGTATACACGTTTGCTATATATGAACAATGAGAATAAGCAACAAATCAGCTTACGATACGATGCTAATCTCAATTATTAATGACAAGAGCACAATAAAGTAAATGTCTGTCACCTTATTTTTCAGAATATTAGACAATTTTACATATATTTTGATAATTATAGTTTAGAAGTTTGAATCCACTATAGAGTGCTGCGGACACACCATAAGCTCTACTTCATTAAAAAAATGTGGCTAAAAAGTGATTTCATATATTTCTGATTAAAAAAGAATAGTATTATACGATGATATAGAGATACACTAACACTATTAACATGTCAACTTCATTCTTTAAACAAATTCAATTTAAAATAGATAATTAATTAAGTCAATATCCGAATAAGCTTTAAAATTTTTGTTATTTTATTCCCTAACAAATAGGCAATAATATTCTTTATCATAATTTAAATTAATTTTACACCGCCTCTAAACAAATAAATTGACGGCAGTTAGAGTTACAATGAAAGTGCATAATAGCCTTACCCGAGAATAGGTTACTGTAATATTTTTTCAAATTTTATAATACGTAAAAGATACAACCATATCTTTGTACGTTTGGAAGATACAACCGGTTTACTGTTAAACATGATTTATTTTCAACATTTAATATATTTTTGTAAATAAATCAATGGCCACTAAATTATGTCCAAATTATTAAAAATTTAGCGAACGATTCTTTTTTATTTTTATGATTAAAATTTATTATTGATCTACATATTCCAATTTTGATCTATAGTTTTAACAATTGAGAATTAATTAAGTGTGGGTCACTTTGAAAAATATATTCTTCGATTAATTAATTGGATCATAAATTTCTGAATAAAAACAGAAATTTCAATACATTAGTAGAAGTTTTTAAAATATTATGACCTATTATACATAATAATATTTCAAGTGAACAAAACTATCTTCTAATTCACTGGTAAACTTCAATGGCAATCCGCGATTATTTGTAAATTTACTATTATTAGAACAAGTTTCACACCAAAAAATTGATATATTAAATGAGTAGTTAGTAAAGGAAGTGATAATTTCAAATGGAGTTTATTTAAATTATTTATTAGTGTTTGCTTTTATACTTTGGCGCAATAACAGCAAAAATATATATATATATTTTATTTAGTAGTCACAGAACCCGAAGCAAAATTTCCGTTGAAGAATGGCTGCCTTTGTAGGAAAAAAGTGTGAAATAGACTATTAGCTGCTGAGAGAGATGTTGTTCTCTCATTCAGCGCTAAACTGTGTGTCGTTTATCGGATAATTTATTCCAAAATCACTGAACCGCTAAGTGTTGCATTCATATTGTGCTTATTTTCATTCAATGGTACTTTTAGCTACTCTTGATATTTGTCACTCAGGATACTTAAACACTAAAACAGGAGCGAACCGCTACAAAATGCATGATCATATAAGTTATTGTTGAAATGCTTGACCGATAGACCAAATCGTTTTTTGGCAGTGCACTGCTCTCTCGCTCACTCTTACTCTACTCTACTCTTACAGCGAACCTATTCATTTGCAATGAGTGTACATTTATTGTTAACTTCAATTAAATTTGCGCAAAATGTGAATTATAACTTATATTGAATTATAACGCGCACTAAATTGTGTTTTAGCCGCCACTCAAGCGATATCCCAAAAGTTTGATTCATATTCAATAATCCAATAAAGCAGTTAACTTTTGCATTTTAGTCGCATATGCTAACAAAAGCAGTGCATCCAAAACAGCACAGCACCGCTTCTCATTCTCATTCCCTTTCACTAAACATTCAATTTGATATTACACTAACAGTACCAGCAACTATATATATAAGCATTACTTAATTTGTTTGCGCAGTTATTATATAACTCTCAGTTTCAATTTAATTAATCTTAATATAAATGGTGATAATTTATTACTATTTATTTAATTTTAAAATCATATTTAGTTTGCATTCAAAAACTTTAATAATGGATTATTTAATATAAATTATAATAAAAACAAATGATTGCACAGAAAATTAGGGCTTAAATTTGTGCATATTTTACTCATAGCACGAAATGATTGATGAATGGTATGCATCATTATTTGTTTAGTCGTAAAGAGCTGAGCAAGAAAATCCGCAAAATAATCTTTTCTTCGCCAAAATTGATGATGTAATTAACGCTTAGAATCAATTAGTATAAGAATTGCATATACAGTACACTACAGTAACAGTGCAGTACAGTATAGAATAACTTAGTACAGCACCTCTCCTTATAAACGTTATAATGATGCGCAAACATTAACATACACATCATTATTGTGCACTCATTTTCATCAACTTTCACTTTTCATAAACCTTTAGATGCGATGTTAGTATTCTTTCTTCTATTTGGGCGCAGCGTGTGTCCAACACGTCCACCATCTCCTCCCTAAACTGTTTTTAATGACGCTTTCACTGAATTAAGTTAAAGTTTTTAGTTATTCTATATTATTATTATTATTATTCTTTGAGGTAACTTTTTTATGAGTTGTGTCAGAAGTAAGGAACACATGCAAAGTATTGCCATGTCTTATATGAAAGGCGTTATTAGTTTTTATGATGATTGATGATATCACACTGGGATTATAACACCATTAGCTTTATAAGCACTAAATCGTGAAACGAGACTTACGCTAATAATTCAATTCGCATTTTATTTTTTTTATTCATCGCATTCATTCTCATTTCATAAAAGTATATAAGATATAAGATTGGAGATAGTAGATGATAGAAAGATGAGTTTTTTGATATATTAGTCGTTACTCTCGAACAAACAACAAATATGTTAACGTTTGCATAGATAAATAATATTAGAATATTAATAATAAACCGAACATTTTTGTGATATGTTTGTGAAAACATGTGTTTCGCAGAAATTAACAAACAATTTCATAGCAATAGAAAAAGTGTGAAAAACATTTTTTTGATTTCTCGTCACTTGAATCGGTAATTTGCGTATATGTATATGTATGTAAGATATATAACAATATGTATGTATATATGGCGCCAGTTATTGAAAAGATACTTGAAAATGCATGAAAATGTTTTGTGCGTAACTCAATGTTTGTCTCTTTTGTTGGTCAGAAGTTCATATTAAGTGCTTTGAAAAATCATTGCTTACTTTGTCGGTGTCTTTTGTTGATTTAAAAAGATGTACGCATGAAGAGGTTTCAAGGTATTGCATAGGATTTGAAGTTGTTATGCGCTTACTTTACATCTATTGAAATAGCTTAGTAACTCTCTAACTCTCAATAGTTGCTCCTTTTCACAAATTCTGTTGACAACTCGCATATGTCACTGAATGAATTTGCGTTTGAGTGGACACGTTTGCAAAAAGTCAAATGCCAGTCCAAACTCGATTCTATTCATTTCACTACAATGAATAGAAGTAAACTTCACCAGTTGGTAGTGCTTTATAAAACACAATATAATGTTATTGTGTATTAAACTAAGTTCTCATATGGCAATCCTAATGTTATTGCGTTGGATTGGGTCTTACTGTATCAGTGATACACTCACTACACTCACTCTCCTCTTACTCTTTCTTTCTAGTTGTTTATAGAGTAATACAGTTAGAGTTAGAGTTAGTGTACACTAACTCTACAGTACAGTCTGTAGTAATACTATGCAAAGTAGTTGTTGGAGAGTAGACTAATCGCTACAATCAAGTTCGATGCAATGATCGCTGGCAGTTAGCAGTTTGCGTTTATTGTCAGTCACACTTCCAGTTTATTATGCGGTTTGGATTGAATCTCACTCAACCCCAAATAATATGATAAACGCCTCGCCAAATAGGCTTAACAGAAATCAGATATCAGTTTAGCTCACGAGCTAAACACTAACTCTATTCTAAGCTATATATCCTAAATGATTACAATCATCACAACCGGAATTACGGTGACGTCAGTGATTGCCATTCATCTATGGTATTGATTGTGAGGTGCACTACATTGCAGTCATAGCAGTACAGTATTGCAGTATTGCACTACACTTCTATCATAACACGTGCAATATCCTATCTATCAAGTGTGCGACAACTTATCTCCCTATAAAATATTCTCAGCCCGACAGCAGAAAAACAGTCTCAGTTCGGGTATTCGTTGTCCAACTTCCGTTGCAGGGATAGTGACAAATGATATTAAAGTCATTGTATGCACTGAAACTCCATTTACTCCATATTTAATGCAATACATTCAACTTAACGCTACATAAGGCTTACATCGAATTTTATTATACGGCTATTCTTTTCAATATCAACCATATTACTACCGTATCAATACTGCTCTATAAATACGTGTCAATAATTTAACTATAATGTATAAAAAAGACATTTTATTCAATTTTTACAATATATATACATTGACCACTAATATATTCAATATAAAAACTCGCACATATTATTGATTATTCAAACTGTCATAAAATTTACACTTTAAAGGGTAGAATTGATGTAGAAGTGTGCATACATTTTTTGGTTGTTAAGTTTGTCAGAAAAAACTTATAGTTAAGATTAGGTCAAACACGATAAAATTAATTTTTTTGTAAGTGTTAATTAACTGCGCATTATAGCTATGAAAGTATCTGAGGTTGATTAGGCTTCTGCCTCAGTTGTCACCAAATGATGTGTTCCGAGCTTAACTGCTAGCCCTTTCAACCATTAATCGAAAATTATGTACAAAATAAATCAACATTTATGCACACAATTAGAGATGAGCATCGGTTAAAAGTTAAGAATTCTCTTTAACTCTTAACCTTAACCGCTGCAAAAATTTTAACCTTAACTCTAACCGGTTAAGAATTATATTAAGTTTAACTTTGACTGAGTTAACTCCAGGTTAACCGGTTAACCCATTTTTTTTATTTTAAATAATAAAATTCGTAATTTAAATAATTTTTAATTAATTTAAACATTTTGAAACTTCAATTTAAATTATTAAAATACAAAAACAATGCAAAAAACAAATTATTCTGTGAATAATTTTCAAAATTTTTAATATAATATTTAATAAATGCTTATTGCAATCTTATTTTCAATAAATTGTATTGAATTATACATATTTTAAGTTAGAAAAGTTAACCGGTTAACTCTAATATAAATTTTAACTTTAACCGGTTAGAAATGTTCTAACTTCTAACCTTAACTGCATCCAAATTTTTAACCTATCCGGCAATTTTAACTGGGTTAACCTTAACCGGTTAAAAGTTAACTGCTAAAATGCTCATCTCTACACACAATGATTATGTAACAAATTCTTATCTGCTTTATTTAACTAAAATTTTTGATTATAAATAAATTTTTTCTTAAATAACATGTTCTTTGTTCCATGTACCAGGATTTGGCTTTAAGGGAATAAGATTTTGGAGGCTAAAAGTTACTGCTTCTAAAGTTGTAATTTAAAGACAATTTTTATGGCATATTGAAAATTTAACGCTCAGTTTACAATTATATTTAAGTAAATCAAAAATTATTTCTTCCTCGAATTATCAAATCAATACAGAAGGAAGAATTGCGAATTCGAAAGTAGATTTAGAATATTTATTTGAATTCAAATAACTCTAGAGAGAAAATACAGTGCAAATGTTGGGTCATTACAGTGAATTACACGGTCAATCACGTGCAGCAGTCGTTTCAAAATTTTTTGTCGATCAAAAAATGAAAAAAATGCATCAAATCAAACAAAGTGCACGATTTTATTTGAACATTTAAAATTTAATAAACTTTAAGATTTGTGATTTTGAAGTATTGTTTTTTAATTTTTTTTCTTAAATTCTGTTTTATTTCCTTATCTAAAAATGAATAATAATATGAATTTTATTTGAATGTGAACTGTTTTGACGATTTCTCAATAAAATATAATTTTCATCTACAATGTAGCAACTTTTTAATTACGCAATAAATTTAAAAATTAAGTAATTATTTAATTTGAATTTCGCAACAATCACGTGTGCTCTAAATGCATGTACAGTATATATATATTAGGTTAATATACTTTAATTTTATCGATTTCCTTCAAAATTTACATTTGATGTAATAATATTTGAAACGAATTTTAATAAATTTATTTGCCATAAGTTTTAAAATAAATTTCCAATACTATAAACGTTACATTTAGAAATAAAAAAGCGGGAGATAAAAAAATGTTGGTTGAATGTATAAAAAAACTTGAAATCAATACATTAAAAATTACAATGCGAAATATACAGTGTTATCTAAACTGTTAAACGCGCGCAAATATAATGCGAGTTTCAATTGAATTTAATTGATTTTGCATATACAATATATATAGTGAGAGTAGAATGTATTTAATGATTAATGCGTAACGTAACTCATAACTATAACTATTTAACATTTACTTAACTATAACACTATAACGACCCCATTTAAAATTAATTTGAAAATATTTTTCTCTCAAGAACGTCTTATTTAGGAGCAGATATTAAATAGCTGTTGTTATCGGTGCGCGTAAAGCATTTTATTATTTAAGTTATTTATGAAATGTCCTGAAGCGCATATAAGACTTTGCATCAAACGTCGACAGCCATAATAATATAATAGTGATAAATGTTGTCAGCTCAGCGTAATTGTCCTGTTGTTAAATTCCTTGCTCGCTCTGATAGGTCATAGAAGAGTGATAACTTAATCGCGTCAGTAGAAAGAAAATCGTTATATGTTGTGCTCTGTTTGACTGCCACTCCTTTTTTTCCATCCCAACTATAACGCCATACAACTAACGAGAAACGAGAAAGAAAACAGAATCAACACTGAATCACTAAGAAAATAAATAGACAATTGTGACACCACTGCTAAGACTGAGAGAGAGTCGAGAGAGTAGGAGAGAGACAGAGAGAGAGAGAGAGAGGCACTACGTAGTACTGCTAGCAATATCACACTGTATGCCACAGCACAGCCAACATCCATACATCCATACATCCATACATCCATACATCCACTATGCACTATATATAAGTAAAATGTATATACAGTATGACATATACGTTATATACTTTGATAATGTTATTCTTTAGTGAAAGAAGAAAAAAAAGTGAAATGTTGTTTGGTTCGAAAAGGCAATTTAGCCTTCTTTTGATACCTGCCATCCGTTATATGGCTGTTATAATATATTGAGCTCTTTGATCATATTTCTTTCTTAGCTCTCTATTTGGAATGATTGCGTTGAGCGCACAGTTTTATTTAACAACAATAATATCGTTAACCAGTTATGTAACAAATACTGCAAAAATGTCATTAAATGCATTTGATATCGACTGATAAGTTAGGAAATATAACGCGCAAAATATAAGTCTTATAACAGTATATATAATATACAGTATAACTGTATAACTGTTTATGAGATATTTTGTCTGTGCTATAAGTTTTAGTGCGGATGACGGACAGATAAAGCGCATCTAATCCTATCAAGTATATATTTTGAGAGCAGTGTTGATCGTTATTGAATTTAATGCGATATGCGTTTCACTGCAGTGTTGTCTACTGTTGTGGTGTACTGTGCACTGTAACAGTGTGCTGCGTGTGATGTGGAGTGTCATCAGCTTATAGAGATCAATGCTATTCTATAACGCACTGATAACTTACTGTTAGATTTAATGCCAATATATACACATATTCACACACAATCAAATGTTTAGCCTCATCATCATCAATGGTAGTGACAAATCTCGTCACTGCAAACCTTATCAGTAGAGCCTAACTCAGTAGAGTTAGAGTGAGCTATAAATACCAAAGATAGTCGAAACAGATAACAACCTTATTTTTGATTTCTTCAGCATTCGCTGCTACTGTGGCATCGCTGCTGTTTTTCGCTGTTCTCGCTCTTATTGCTGTGTGGCCCACAATCTTGATTTGTGCGGTTCAATTAATTTCTAGCAACTGCAGTACAATTTAATGCTAACACTATATACAATCCATGCACCATTCAGACGACCCAAATACTGTCTATACTGTCTAATACTCTCTAATACTGTATATATATGTATACCCTTATATAATGCGATAAAACTGCATAACACTAGAATAATAGCTGAATATAAAAGCAGTCTCTTATCTTAAAACTCTTAATGGTATCTTTTAATTGCTAGCTATAATTGTTAGCTATAAGTCATGTTTTCTCCCTTTTTCACTGTTTTTTTTTCTCTCGCTTCACTCCCAAAGCGATTTCTATTAATTACTACTTTCATGCGAGTTAGTGCTACACTCATTTTCTCTATCTCTATTCAATTTGCTTTTCAATCGTTATTTCATTTGACTGTCGTCGTCGCTGCTAGTTTTTTTGCATACGCGCGCAAAATGAGGCTAATTATGGCATTTCATTGTTTTCAGTTGAACGCAAATTGATTTAATTGCCGCTCATTGCTGGCATCGCAGTGATTGTTGTCATCTCAGTTATTGCCTGCTTCTTCGCTTCACTTTCGTTATCAGTGAAAAAAAGTCTCGTTAGCAGAGACTCCCATTTTTATTATTTAATTAACTTTATATGCCCGCCGAGGAAGAGACAAATATAATCTCAATTACGACTTATAAAGTGAAACTAATTTGCCGTTTAATGCCTGTGTATGTATCATAGCTCACTTGTCAAGATATTTTTGATCTTTTTTTTAATGCCCCCTTTTTCTCTGCCTCTTCGGGTGGTTTGCAAGAATTTTTTAGAGGAATGTAGATTTTTATTTTGCTCTCATCGACATTCAATTCACGATTTGTGGCCACTTTTTGCTTTTTTATAATAGCGTTCGTTTTTTGAGAGTCGAGTCCTCCAAATGATATCACATCACTTAAGAAGACCACCCATCGAGCATATCACACAAAAGTTAGCATATAACTAATTCCGATAACATAAAAAATACGTATTCAATAGTAATTTTTTAGTTGCCTTTATTAGATTTGCGTTAATGCAAAGGACCAAAGTAGACACTCATCGATTTTGACTGCAATGGCATTACTGCACTATTGTAGTACTAGTAGTCTGGTTTTTTAGTGAAAAAAATTTTAGTATCTTAATTTTTGTTCGTTTTTTTGTCGGGATTTGATTTCTAAAGCAAAGTTTTTTCTTTCATTTTTATGTATGATACGATTTTAGATTCCTCTTTAGAATCAGTTGCTAAGGAAGTTGATATTGCAATGTTGATCCATCTCTATTAGAATTTGGTTTGGTTTAGTAGCGAAGCGAATGCGGACTATTTGCAGTCCACACAGTGGGATACGGCAACAAATTGACTTTAATAACGCAGCCATTTATGAGGTCGCGGATGCGTCGAGGATTTGGATAAATCTCGCGCTATATTTTCGCCTCTTCACTATAGGGTACGCTTTATTTCCCCGCTCTCTCGCTCTCTATGATTCGATAATGCACTGTTACAGTGACTACACTGCACAATACTAATACAAATGCGATGATTTTATTTGATTTTTATTTAATACTATGTAATTAAATTAATGATAGATGACGTGATGACGTTTTATAATGGAAGGGATCAACTGTTAGCACAAATAAATAAATACAGTATATATGGCGAAACCTAGTAAATTGTCTGCAATAACTTATTGAGATATAGTTTTTCATATAACGTCTACACCACTCTCTCAGTTATAATAACGTTGAATACTTTATACTTATATAGTGTTTGAGCGAAAACTTATATAACTTATATAAACCGCATAATACGGCATATGTGTGCGTTTGGTGTCCCGCGGAGCGAGTTTTATGAAATGCGGCGCATATCACATTATCAAATATAAAATACTGTGCATCTCAGTCTCTAACTGACGAACAGATTACGGCGCGAATTATATTGAATTCACTCCCTCCTCAATTTCTTGTGGTGTATGTGTAATGTGTGTATGTGTGTGCGTCGTGCAAATGCACATTTTCAAGACTAAGGGATAAAACGGTCATTTATCACAATTCGGAAGTTTATACAAAACTATATAAATAAATGAATGTATGTCGAGATGTGTACCGAAATCTTAGCAGAGATATGCCTCGTTTTGCCCAATAATGTCAGTACACCTCCCCGTGATTCTAGCATTTCTTTACTTTTTTCCATCAATATATATAAATAAAAATAATATTAGCATTAAAGTTACATGTTTTTTATTAGCTGCGAGTCTGGTATATGACAGCTCATATTATTATTTAATAACAATATATGAAAACTTTATACAACGAATAAACAAATGAAAAATGATTTGATTTTAGTGTTGATTAATATAAATGTTAAAAAAACATGAAATAAAAATTTTTTTGCTCAAATTTATATTATCTTTATATTTGATATATAAATATATATATTCTTTTGGATACAATCTTGCCATCACTTAATAAATAAATTGTATTTTCTTCGCAGCGAAGATTTTGTGCACAAAATAATAAATGTTATCTTATTTCGAAGCGAAAATTTAGAGCGAATATCAGACTCGAAAACCTAATTTACAATAAATAAAGAGAGTGTGTGTGTGTATAGTAGTAGTACTGTATGTGATATGCGTGCAGCAAAAGTGGCACTGTTTTCCGTATAATTGATTGCACTAAAAAAAATCAATGTTACCTTTTAATTTATTTTAGTCGCCAAATAACGCAATGCTTTAAAAAAAGATAGTTCTTCAAACGCTAACTAATATTAATTTAGTGATCGCAATCGCAAACTGTATTAGAAATTTCGCTGCGAAGTAGTAGTCGTAGTAGTAGTGATGCTTGCGAATGATAGCAGTGTGTGAATGAATGAAGTTATTCTGATTTGGTATGAGATGAACTGCTCAATAGTATATACACTCCAACAATAATGTATAGAATTATAGCAAATATGAACATATACGTGTCTACAAAAACCGCTGGCAACCAACAAATTCCCATAATTAGTGTTAATATTTTTATTTATGTTTGCGTTTATGTCTTATCGTCTTAACTGTTTAAGTAATAGCAACTTGTAATTCAAAATTGTTTTTAAAACAGTTATAGTCGTACGCTTGAAATTATGTGTAAGCGCGCGATAATCCTAATTGAGTTTCATTGTTGAAATTGTTGCGACTTTTAATATACTCTTAATTCAATTATTATTATAATTCTCTGTAATTATTTATGCAAACGCGCTATTTTTGTATTTAAGTAAAAGTGCTTTGCATTAGAGCGTAACAATTTCGTCAACATTATTGTTAGCTTTGTTATATACGGTAACAAAATTAAATTTACTTTAGAATAAATTGACTGTAAGTATGCTTTCATTAGTGTATTGTTAATTTCTCTCTCTCTCTCTCTCTCTCTCTCTCTCTCTCTCTCTCTCATTGGTTGTATCACTCATTCCTCATTCAATGATTGCTATGCCCAACAAGAACAAGAGGCAAATACTTTCAAATTGAAAGTTTTATTGGGGCCATAAAGAAGTGATACGAAGACGCAGTAGTAGTTTAAAAATTGATTGTGTTCTAAACAACCCCATCTTAAAACTTAAAACTAATGTTCTAAAAAGCATCATTTTCTACTTTATAGCTTCTATTTCTTTCAATTTCTCAAATGACAAGAACCGATTCAATTCATTAACTGGACTTTTGTCCGATGTTCGAGCAAATTAGTTAACAAAAGATAGACTATTATAGTGTTTAGTTAAGAGTTTTTATATTCATATAAAAAGATAATAAAACAATATTATAAAACGTTAGCATTAAAAATGTTTTTAACTAATTAGAAGCGAAAAACTTTTATTATCTCTATAAGCTTATATATATATATATATATTTATTTACAATTTTAATTAAGCACTAAAATACAGTTTAGCAGTGTTTTTAGAACTAGACTCTTATTTTAAAATTTTTAATAATTAAAAGTTTTCTCTATAATTTTATTATTTGATGAAAATGTACTCAATTTATTACTTCATTAAATGTTTATATTATATGTTTACATTCTTTAATACTGTACTTAATCATGTAATCTGTATTTATTCTCTTTTTTAAGTGTTTTCAATCGATTTTTATAGTAGAAGTTGTATTTCTTTTATTTAAGGCAATATACAGTAATATAAAAATTATTGTTTTACTACAACAAGCAATGAAGTTTAAAGATGCGAAAACTATTTATTTTTTGCCAATTTTGTACAGTTTCAGTGTTTCAATGTTTCAGCTCAATCGTTAGTTCTTGCAATTAATACTGCAAATAATAAAATAATAAATACCATAATAAGATTATTGATGACACGACGTCGGAGTGGTTCCGTTCGGAATAAGAGGTGCAGCAGTTGATGTGACGGGACTAGACGAGTACATAGGATATGGATTGGCAATTCCCGCCAAATGATTGAACAGCGATGGCCCCCGAGAGGCGGCTGCGGCCGCCACTATAAAGCCCGCAGCGGCCGAACTTAAGTGAGCGGGTGGAGGACAGTTGCCGTGCATGCCGTTCGGCATCGCGAATGGTCCGCCACCGTGTATGCCTGCGAAGCCAAACGCCGCTGGGAATGGTCGCGCAGCCAAACGCAATTTTTCCATTTCTGCTTCTTTTAGCCTCTATAGTGATTGAGATAAACAATCATATTTTAGTTTTATGGCATTATTTTAAATTATTTATTTATTTAATACTTTTTCCTTTGCTCTTCTATTTTGAAACCATATTTTAACCTAAAAATAATGGCAAATTATTAGATTTAATCATAAATGTTAGTTAGAAACGTTACAAAACAATAATAAGCAATAAAGAAACGAAACAAATATATACTTGAGTTTCAGTGAGATTCAAACTGCTGGAGAATTCAGCCCTTTCTGCAATGGAGAGGTACTGTTTGGTACGAAACTTTCTCTCGAGTGCTAATAGCTGTTGTGTGGTGAACGGTGTTCTCGGTTTTCGATTGCTTTTGTGTTTACGAAGAGCGCATTTAACTGCTATTCTCGGCGGTTCTCCCGGTTCTGCAATGAGATAACAATTACTTTAATAAAATTGCATCAATGATAGATAGTAGACGTTTGTAAAGTACAAATATTTGCTCTATCAGTCATGCTATGCATGACAAAAATTCATTATACAATACTAATTGAGTGTTCCCGCGGTATCTATTGTTTACTTTGGGCCAAACATCAACAAAAAACAAGCATTAAATGTTATAGCAATAAAAACGCAATTTTACCATTCATTCAATTTATCGTTTAATTTTTTTATTGCCTTATATCATGATAAGCACTAACATATATCTTTTAAATCGACAAATTATTTAATTATATTAAAAAGAGCGTATTTCTGGAAACTTATCAAACAATCATTCAATTGGACCGACAAATGTCACATTTACGTGTGTATTATTAGCTTTCGCTGTTTATGTCATTA
>JAQIVF010000248.1:0-27545 GCA_034698365.1 Steganacarus magnus
GTAATGTACAATTTTTGACCCTAATTATGACCCTAATTTTATACTTTCTTGACCCTATTACCCTACCCTAATTTTGGAAATTTTGACCCTAATTATCCGATCCCTGCTCATTGCATTTAACAGATTAACTGTACTGTATGTATAAAGATCGCAAAAATGCCAAACATTGTCGCAAATCAAAAACCACTCAAAAAGATAAGAAGCAAAAGTCATGGAAAAGAGAAAAGAAGAAGAAGAAAATTAGAAAATCTTTCAAAGAGAAGAAGAAATGAAATATATAGAAAGTAATTCAAACTTCGTTATCGGAACGATAATGAATGATAAAGTTAGAAACACTTGTGTCGACAACACACCGTTCACACGAATCAACCATTTCTTTTTGCAGGTTATTTACATAATTTCGGGGAAAATTTTATTTTTACACTCGTTTATTCGTAAAAAAACTAAGATTTTTAAAAGTATTTGATTGGCGCAAAATTAACGAGAGAGAAAAAATAATATTGACAAACAATGTCAAAATAAAAAATGTTATCTTTTCGAAAAAAAATCACATATTTCGGAATCTAAAAAGAGTGTTTATTATGCATATTTTAAGAGACTTACCTCTTTCAGTGCTGATGATGATAACGACTTTTATCGTTGTTTGGGTGTCTTTTTATTAGTCCCGTATACCTAAACAAGCTGTAAATCTTAAGTTGATGATACTGTGATAGAGATATGCCAAAATAAGATATGCTTCTCTCTTCGCTCTTTCTCTTTCTTTTTTGTTGCACTATGTCTGTCTGTTCCCCAATTTGAAAAGATAACTTATACGTCAAAATATACAAAAGCAGCAAAACGTATATCCGTATTAACTCTCACTCTTTCATCGCTTTATTTTTAATCGATTTTTACATTTCATCGCAGAGATGCGGTCGAGTTTGTTTAACATCAAAAACGCTGATACGAGAAACAGTATATATTTTTGTTCATTTTGGTACATTGATCGCGCATATGCAGGTCCTTCGAGAGGAAGATATGCCAACATCCGCATCTTATATGAATCGCGATTTTCCAATGAGATTTCTGGCATCGCTTGACGTGCTCTCTATATGGCCTCATACTCTCCAGGCATAAACTTCAAAGATGGGTGTGGTTCGCAACAATACAATTGATGTTCATGTTGATGTTGATGATGATGATGATGATGGCGATGGTAGTAGTGGCGGTGGTTCTGCTTTTAGATGCCCTTTCACGGATAACCTACTAACGCATATATCACATTGTATTGTGCAGAATGCATGCCTCATCACCTATTCATATAATAACTATCACTACAGTATAGTCACTATACATCCATACATCCACACACACACACACACACACACACACTATACTCACACTGTACACACCGTTCACTGCAGTATGCCATCGTCTAAACACATCATTAGGCATTAATATGATATATATTCTAATATCAAAGCCATTTATTTGCATTCTTCTTATCATAGACTGCTATAAATTATTTGCGATTTTTTTCTTATGGCAACATATTTTATTATTTAAATTTTTTGAAGTGCAGTATCGGATGCAGCGCTAAGATATTGCTATTTAAATGCGCAACTTTTTTCGCAAATCACTGCTACTGTTTTAAAATTTGCAATTTAAATAATGACTTTTGCCAGTATTTTTTTATTATAGCAACTATAGTATTGTTTTACTTTTCAGCAAAAGTTGCAAAATAATTAAACATTTGATTGAATGCGATTGATTAAACTGTTTTCTTTATGTGTTAAACAAAACGATTGAAAATTCGAATGCAATTTTGCTATAAATTGAATTAAGATTTTGTGTAAATTTGAAAAAAATAATGATTTTGAAATATTATTTCTATATTAAAAATTTAAATTTTTTAAATATCAGTCAATTTTTAAGTTATTTAATAATTAGGGAAACACGATTTTTTATAATCATGTTTATACTGTCGGTTAATGATTCTTATCAAATATTTATTAACTTTTTTTAAAAAAAATTTTTTTTGTTAAAATTATAAAATTTTTGGTGTGTAATAAGTCGCCTTATGATGGCTAGAGTGCGTCGCCGAAACATTGGGCAATTTAAAAGCGTTAAACTGTCGAGAAAAAGTTAATAAATATTTGATTAAAATAAATTTAAAGTTAATTTTAAAAAAATTCAAATTTCAAAATTTTAAAGAACAAAAAGATGTGTAATTTGTAATTTATATACTATTTAAGATAAAATTTTTAGAGAACAAATAAAATTTCTAACTTTTTTCAAATGACATTATTAAGCTCTAAACTCATTGTAATCAAGAAATTATCTTTATTATGTCAATTTCATAAGACGCAACTTCAAATACGACAATTATTTATTAAGTAATACTTGTCATTTTGATATTATAGTCTTATAGTTAATAGCAAACTTAAAACTTGTAATAAAAGAAAATATATTTACTTTGCAAAATTAATTCCATTGTTTTTCTATTTGAATTGAATATTCAAAAAAATGTAAATTATTTAAATCTAACTAATAATTAGCAGTCACTACGTTCCTTACAATTAAACACATTATGTTGTTTACCTGTTTTAATGCTGTATCTTTACAATATTGCGAACACGGACTGAATTTAATTTAAAATTTTTTATTTTACTTAATCATTCTCAATCAAATATCGTAATGCGTCTATTTTTACATTGCATTTAATAGATACATAATTTTAATAGCTATATGCATTTAATTGGTTGAAACATGCATTGGTATGCGAAACATAACAAACAATTCATTATTTTTAATTTCATATCCTTTCAAAAACAAATTTACTATATTTCTAATCATGCTGTAGTGCACAACAATCAAAAACAATGCATTCAATATTTTGTAGCAAAGTGAATGGAAAGTTAACTAAAAATTCTAACAATGAATAGTTGTCTCTTTTTAGTAGAATAGGTGGACGTGACAGATAACTGAAAGGAAGAAGCATTTTTTTGAATATTTAAAATTTATGAAACAATATTATAAATTTTTTCGTTGAGTATATCGCACCAATTTTGCTTCACAACTTTTAGGTGAGCTTAAATTCGATAAATTAATCAGATTTATCCTAACATTGTCCAGTTTTATCCCATTTTTATTTACAATAGACAGTATTAGAAAATATTTTGTCCAGCAATCAAACCTAAATAAATAGTCTATACTAGTCTATGAAATTTAATGAAAATGTGAATTAACTTTTCAGAGAGTAGTGAAACTAATGAATTTTTAAAAAATCATCGAGTTT
Organism: Steganacarus magnus; assembly: GCA_034698365.1. Taxonomy (NCBI): domain Eukaryota; kingdom Metazoa; phylum Arthropoda; class Arachnida; order Sarcoptiformes; family Steganacaridae; genus Steganacarus; species Steganacarus magnus. The sequence goes on from JAQIVF010000248.1 coordinate 3,278, forward strand.
GCCTAAACTTTTCAACATTCGCTTAGACAGCATTTCTGTTTCAAACAGACCGCGAGTCTCTTTCCGATCGTTGAGGACAGAATGTGCTCGTCTTAACTCTTAAGTCGCCAGCACTTTTCAAACAGAGGCTTTCATTTTTTTGCTTCTAGACGGTTGTTAATGCGATAACCGCTTAGTGAAACCGCGATAATCTATTTAATTTTATGGTATTTGGTATTATTATGCTTAAAGTAATTACAATAATTTAACTGTTTTTTAAATGTGATTTAAGGCATATTTGAATTTTAAGAAATATTTCAATAATTGCTAATTAAGAAATTTTAAAATAATGAACGTTATAATATTTTTTATATATTTTTGAAACTAAAACAAAATCCAGAAGAATTATTAATACAATAGAACGGATGGATAAATAATTGTTTTGAAAACAGCTAACGAACGACTAAAATCACAAACAGCAGCGAAAAGCGATATCAGTTACAAAGTGTTAAATGCTTGCTTTTTAAGAGTGGTGCTCATGAAAGTGAGGAATAAAATAGTGTTTGCTAAACACCAAGTCATCTGAGCGTCAATAATGAATGCTAAAACCTTCAAGTGTTGCAGAGCATTAAACCTCACTATTTTACACTTGTAGTGCTTTTAGTTATTAAACCCAATACTTAAACGTAAATCCAAACATATTTATCTAAAATCAAATATAGCGCACAATGGTTAGAACGCTATTTTTGATTGATATTAATGATGCAAATTATCAACAAAAAAATGATAAGCAAATCAATGTTAGATTTTTTTCCTGACACTTTGTTTACAAACCCTAAAATTTGGTTAATTATTTTTATCTTGATTGAGATAAAAAAGTTGTTATCGAGTTACTAAATACAATGAAATGTTTGCACACATTTTTCTGCTATCTTTTACTATATCACGTGTATTGATATCACCGCGCAATATATATATATATATATACTACTTTGTGTGTGTGTGTTCGCGATTTGATTAGAATCCATTGAATGCTGTTTTTGCAAAATCCTTTTACAGCTTATTGATAGTCTGGTGACATACTCTTTTCCCACGTTACGGGCCTTGTTATATATCTTTTTATGGCGATATGCTATAATCTTATGAAATTCATATTATTATTGACAATTAATTGCGCGGCAAGAAATATAATTTATTTGGGCGATTAGTGCAGAAACTCGTAACACACAGTATATATAATAGGATGGAGAATATATCACATAAAACATATATTTCACGGTGGCTTATAGTGTTCGCGCATTTGCATTCAATGAAGGGCTTTACACACAGTGCAGGTCTTACAACAAACTAAATACTCAGTCACTATATATACACACATTTTTTGGCAGACACGCGTCTTTTATGCTCGTACGGACCTAAAAGTGATTTTTCAAGCGATTTTCAATCCGTTCCAAAGCGTGACAACATTTTTCTAATAGAAACACACAAACTTCCCTCCTATTATAACAACGCAGTACAACGACTCTTGTGTTACATAATAACTGTGAGACTCTGCCGAGAAAAAAGGAGGTTATGTAAACTTTAAAATACTAAAAATGTTGCGCTTGTAAATAAAGAATTGGATTTATATATTTTTTCCAAATCAGTAACAATATATCATAATACAGTACATTTGATAATATAAATGACAGTTTTTGGGCATTTTTACATTTTTCTCTTAAAATATCAATACTTTATAACATATAAATTGACTTTTTTCTAATGTCATCAATTTCATACAAGAATATCAAAGCAAATATACGCCCTTATCCTCTCTCTCTCTCTCTCTCTCTCTCTCTCAACACACACTAACACTAACTCATAGTTAGCGAAAGGAAAGCGACTCGCGGTCTGTTTGAAACAGCAGCGCAGTCTTAAGCAAATGTTTAGAAGTTTAAACAAACTGGAAAATGTTTAATTTGTACGAATTGACGTCTAAAACACACAAACTGGTAGTGAGCAACAAACAGCACTTAAAACTAATAAATGCTTTACATATATTCCACTCAACTCATGCAAATCCATTCATAAACTAAATATAAGTCACAGCAAAAAGTTGGTAATAAGTAGCGCCTAATGTAGACAACGACGAGCTAAGATGAGCCTATCGTTTTTATCGCATTGCGGTATCGGCCTCAGCATTCATCGAAGCGCATCCTCTGAGGACACCAACGAGAACAGCATCTCTATATCATAATAGAGAGCAATATATAGATATAAGCGTTAGCTATACATAGAGCGCACAGTTTTTCGAGTAAACAGTCAATTCCAACATTTTAAATTCAGAGAGTATATAACCGAAAGGCTTTCAACGAATATGATTAGAAAAAAGAACACTTTTTGTGAGTAATTTTTTTAGTAAACAACGCATGTTTTTATAAAACATTTTATGTATTTTGTTAAAATAAATAAATTTATATTTAAAGAAACGCAAATGCAATTAAAGGTTTATGAAGGCTTAAATTAAGGGTCTTTAAAAATTTTTGATATGCTAATATATTCAACTCTTTTAAGCGTCACTACTCTCTTCACTCATCGATGAAAAACAAAAAAAAATTCATTTCAATATCGATAAATGCAAAAAACCGGGAAGAGATTTATCGATAATAAATGGTTTGGAGAGAGATGTGTGTATAAAGATTGTTTAACTAACGCAGTGTGATGTGTAGCGCACAGACACAATGCGAAAAGAAAAGCCGGAATAGTGAGAACGAAAATAGTTGGGGAGGCAACTCTTATCGCAGTAAACCATACAGGAGGTGCAACACTGTGTGCAAAAACTACTCAAATGTATATTTAGCAATTGTGTTTTTCATTTATGTATATACAGTATATATATATATCCATATCCATATACATTGATATCTCTAATACAATGCTGTGTGTAAAGTTAGAGACTACAGTTTTCGGTATAATTTTGAAATGAATTCGGATTCGGTAGTTATATTCGCTTAGACTAAATAAAACAGGAAAATCACTACTTATTATTGATCAAAAATATACATTTACTGCAGAAATATTGCATTTACTGTAATTAGTTTTAAAAGATATCACAATCAAATGTAAAAAAGCATGTTTAAATCATTTAGATATTAATCCTTTTTTATTTATCCACAATTGCTTTTATTTTAAGAATTTATTAACAATTTTATCGTTAAACAGTTTCAAAAAGAAAGTGTTTTTTTCTGATTAAATTCTGGTGGAGGCCTTTCCAGGTTTAAAAATTCGAAATCGATTGTTTATCACTAAAACTGTATTCTCTATGTTTAGTTATACAGTATATTCATTTCCTGACAAACATCACTTTTTTTAGATATATATAATTATTTTATTAAGAAGTTAAGTTGTGTTTACTTTACTTAACTTTAAATAGATTATGAGAAATTATATAATAAATACAGTATATAGAAGTAAAATATTGAAAAAATATGTAGTTTAGTATTGCTTTATTTCAGGTGTTGAGCTTTATCATAAAAATAACAGCTTCTGATAAAGCATGAGTGATCACTTGAGAGAGAGAGAGAGAGAGAGAGAGAGAGAGAGAGAGAGAGAGAGAGAACTACAGTATTTAATGTATTTCTTATTCTAATGTACATAAATTGATAAGTGATGTGAACCTTCTTTCACTTTTTAGTCTCTGATATGGATTTCGGTGAAAATTATGAACAATTTTAAGCTATGTTAAAATACTGGATTTATATAAATCAGTTTTGTGCTAAAAGATATTTTCCTCAATCAATCATACTTTTGACAGACTTTTTTCAAAAAAATAAAAATGAGATTATAGAGTGTTATAAAACCGAAAAATAGTATTAATGATATATATTTTTTGGTCAATAAACTATTAGCAAAGTTTTCAAATAAAAGTTATTAATTGCTTACTTAATCCAAATTAACCCGAAATCTTTTTCCCGGGAAAACATTTCCTAATTATGGGTTTATTTAAGATTGTAAATTTCAACTCTAGAAATAAACATTGCTAAAAATCGGAAGTTATTGCTGGTACTGATAAGAAAAAACTCACTGCACCGCACAGCTATTCTCGATTGTGTCAGCATTAAACAACAATTCGCTTCTTGCTGTATTTAGAAGTACAAGAAAAGATTTTATATTTTAGTTTGACTGAAAGAAAACGAATAAAATTTGAAACAAGGGTTAGAGAATCGGAAAACTTTTATAAAAATGGAATTTTTAATATAATAATAATTTCACTCAAAATAAAGTGAGTGAATCACTATCAATTTAAGTTCTAAGTTTCAATAAAGTTCTAATTTATTACAGTATAAATAAGTTTATCATGATTTTTTACACTATTATTTATTTCTCTTCCTTCTATCATATATTCGTATCTTTTGAAAAATAATGCAAACTTAACTAAACATTCAACTAATTAGAGATAAAAAAGTGATTACATTAAATAAAGAGCACTATTTTTTAAGCAATCAATTTATTTCAAAAAATAAGTACTTTATTAGTGCATAATTATAATCTGTATGAATGATGCGGTAATTTTGATATTAAAACAACAAAATCTTTTACAGTAGTTTGGATGCATAAGCAGATAACACAGTATATTAATATATGCAGATTATGCGAGAGAGTTTGGTAAATGAAAAGATTGACCGAATCTGATCGACAATTGGGCACAAATATTCATTCATGCAAATCTAAATGACTCGCCATAAAAGATAGAGCTCTGGGTAAAGCTTACGCAAAAGCCGTCAATCTTTTACACTTTAGTAAACCGGAGTCATTGTAGTCGCGAAAAATACAGTAACGAGAATTGTTACATATAACGAAATATATATATAGTACCAGCAAAATTGTATAAAAGTTCTTGTCATATCTGATCGGTGACTGTAATATATACTGTTATATACATTTAGACTTGATTCCACTCCCAAGTTATTCATATGTGAACTATTTAGCAATAGGCTGAGCGATATTATAAAGTTTCAAACATAGAAAATTGATTCCGAGATCAGAGAGTGAGAGCGAGCGAGGGTTGAACTAAATAGTGAAATCGGATGGGGAATTGATACCCACTTAAAAACAGAACCGCTTTTTCTTTCACTGATAGTAGGCTTACTTGACCATTACCAGTACGCATCTCTCGCGCCCTACAGTTCTCACGATCATGTATATGTTAAATGTGTTAAATAGGGGGAAACACACACACACATATATATATATATATATAAAATAATACATAATATACATATACGGAGATTGATATTACTGTTGGTGTCAGACTCTCCCTCCTCCCCACTATGTAAGTGTTGATGCATTGTTGTGTTAGAGCCACCATATATTTCCTGGTATATAATCCGACAATGGGCTACAATAAGCATATGCATATATTCAATGTCAACCATTTGACATAACGTGTCTATTTCAGTATTTCAAATACTTTTTCAGGTCCGACTAACTTCGATGAAATAGGACGCTATATGTACGCGCGGACACGTGACTCGACACACGACTTTTTCTGACTTTTCGACTCACTCGCTCGCCATAGCTTTTGCACTAAATCTCCTTTTGTGCCATCGCTAGCGTCTGATCATTGTAAACGCTGAGCTACCAAACAAATAATAAGTGTGCCGTAAAAAATTCAAAATAAAGTGTGAGTGAGGGAGAAAGAGTAGCAGCGGAGTGCAGAAAATAAGGCGCAAAGACTTAAAAATCACAATCAATGAGCTTATGAATGATTACCAATGATTGTGAGTTTTTATGACTATTCACAAACACTGGAAATATAAACCGCTGCGAATTTTCGCTGCTTTTTCGTTGCTTTTTCGCCTTAACGAATAAAAAAGCATTTGATAGCTAATATTTGCGTTGTGGTCATGCATCATATATATATATAAACCACATTACTAATGAAAGGTGCGGATGATTGGCATGAGAACTGTTGATATTTAACTACAGAATTCTAAATATTATTCGTTTTTTTAAGCAGATTAGTTTTTCTTATTTGCATTGATTATTCCTAATAATATAAATACCGTGTCTGATGCGTGACTTACATTAAGCCTATTTATTAATACTGTTTATTTGTGTCAATAATCACGGCGAATAAAGTTTTGAATATATTTTTGACTTTTTCCTGTGTAAATCAGACTTTACTGCAACCAAAGAAGTATGTTTACGAAGATAACTTTACGGCGAAATTGAGTGACGATTTGGTTTTTAAATGAGATGCAAATCAGGAAAATCAAGGAGCTATAAAATAACTTTGTGTTTACTAATAAATATTAAAGAAGATTTATTTTTTACAGCGCAAAGTACAGTAGTAGAAATAAAAAGAAAATTTTATAACTGAGCTCACCGTGAAATAATTATACATTTTTCTTTTATAAAATGAAAGAATTTTGAAAAAAATTGCAGAAATCATCGTAAAAGTTAACCTAAAAATTCTAGATAAATATTGACTAGAGATATAATTCCTTAGACAGTCTAATCTTATTATAAAATCTTATAAGGTTTTGCTACATTATTAAGTTTATGAAAATTATAAACAAGAATCGATCGATTTGTAAATTTTCTTTTAGTTAAATGTTATTATTTTAAGCTATCGTTTCACTGTTTGTTAACACGATGTAAATTAAATCATGCTGTAAATTTTACTGATGAACCGTAAAGTCACGTTTGTTCAAACAATTATTAATATGCAATTTAATATAAAATTTGAGAACAATAAAAAATTAAAAAATGCATTGCTATAAAAATATAAATTTAGAAATAATAAATTTCTAATTTTTCATAGAATAAGCCTAATTTTAAATAAATTATTTACTATAATTATAATAAGTAAATAATTTGTAAAAAGTTTTTATTCTTAATTATTCATGAAGAAAAATAAGTGATCCAAGGGAAAAATTTTGGTGAATGAAATTATCACAGAATCGAAAAAAATGTTTAAGGAAAATCACGTTAAAGATAAATAATTGATCTCTTTTCTATGCTAACATTATTTCTTAGAGATTTTGAAAAATTATTTTTTTTTATAAAATAAACTGATATTTTATGCCACCAAACAAGACTTAAGGAAAACATTATTTACAATCACAAATTAACATTAAATTATTGTAAAACATTTTATTTTGAAATTTCATAAATATTTATAAAAGTAATAAAAATTGTATAAACAAAATGCAAAGTTAAGCGCATTTTTTTACGCCAAAATATTTCTTACCATTTCATACCATATCATACGATTTTTCTCTTACACTTTTTTGAATAAACTGAACATTATTGCACTTTAATGCTCGATAAAAATCAGGTTAAAACAAAGCAGTGTTTCTTAAAAAAAGATCTTATGATAGACTTAAACTTGTGTATATATATCTCGTTAATAAGAGGAAATACTCTTGATATTTGAAATAATAAAAATTCTGTGATTATTATCAGAATTTACAAAGTACTGTATTAGTCATTTATCATTTGCAAAATTTTAAAACGGTTTTTTGTGTTTATGCTTTTGTTTAAACGTTATGTTATAGATAATTCTGATGTGCTTTTTCTTAATTGATTTTTTGTAAATTTTTATTAAAGCGTTTTTTTAAAAAAAAACAAAAAAAGAAAATAATCTACAGTGTATTGAAATTAATATTAAAACAATAAAACAGGAACTTTGTACTGCGAAAAAAGAGAGAGAGAGAGATACAGATAAATAACATTTCGATCATAAGAATAACAAACGCAGAGATAAGTTGCACAGACACAATAAATCTTAAAATAATTTTAATTACAAATCTTGTAAAGTAAATAAAAAATCTTTCAATTTAATCAAAGCGGAAATCATTTTTAAGCAGTCTTCGATGGCTTACATTTATGGTGTGCGCAATGCACTCATTACTATTTAATTTTTGCGTAAATTTTACCATTTGTTCTTTTACTTTACAATTTTTTTTTGGTTAATGTACAAAAAAAGAGGCGATAAAACGTTAAATTAATTCAATTCACGGTAAATTATAATTCAGATTTAAAAATCTTAACTTCTAAAATAATACGTACTGTCGATTAAAGTAGAGATACGCCGCCAAAATTATAATTTTCAGTCGATTTTTATTACGCTGTACAGCACAGTATAGTGTAAATTCTAAATTTATGAAACTGTGTTTCGAAAATCGCAAAAATGGTCACAAAATCACTATTAACCACAATTTATTCGTTTGTTTCAGATTTTATGATTTTTTTTTGATTTCGCATTAATTCAAAGTTCGCTTTATTGTGGCGCGCATTGGCTCTAAAAAATTAATGCCAAATCTCATATATAAATAATTATTTTTGTTGCTCATGTTGAGTATCTTAAAGCAGCCATTTATTCGATATTAAAATAACGCTATGGATTGCTGCAAAAATTTTCCAAAACATTATTTTATGTTTTTTTTCAAAAATTATAATTTATATGTTTAAAAGTATGAAAGAATAGTACTCAAAATAGAACTTTTTCTAGCGTTAAATATGTATCTAATATGTTATTGGATTTTTAGTAAATTTTAATATAAATTTAGCGACAAAAATTATTGGGAACTTAGAATTATCTTTAAAATTTTTTAACAACTCATCGTAAGTAAACGACATTTTTTGGTTTTGGGAAACAGTGGATAATAAGTGGGGGAAAAGGCATTTGTTGACAGGCATTAAACAGATCGTTATAAATTAATAACAAATACGTTTGCATCTTAATTATGCTCACATAATATAGTTTGGTTGCATTGCACTTTATGAGGTAGATTGTGATTTATTTGCAACAATAAGCAAAAAAAACTTATTGTGAGAAGAGTTTGAAAAATAAATTTTTACTAAAACAAGTTTTCATTATTGTTATCACGCGCTCTATTTAAATGACAATCAGTTACTTTTTTTCCACTTTAATACTGAAATACAATAAATATGGAAATAATTTTTGATAAATTAAATGAGTTTAGTTTTGGAAATTTAGTTTGCGATCGATTCAGCGATACAATACTATATTACGTTTAAACTTTATAGTTTTGATTGTAATTGTATAAAATGTGAAATCGAAATGAATGTGGAAACTAGAAGTGGTGCTAAAATTTCAGTATATTTTAGATGTAAAAACTATAAAAGCAAATATTTTTTCAAGTATATTTTACAAATTAATTTTGGTTAAGTTTTGTTAGTTTAGGTTAGGTTTGGTACTATTTTGAAAAATACTTTAAAAATTTTAAACTTTTCGGCCAATAGTGTAGGAAAGCGGGTTCCACGTCAATACAGCGTATTCTTTACCGCGTATAGCATTACCGCGTAAGCTTTACCGCTTATGCAATACCGCGTAATGATACTTTTAACACAAAATGTATATAAAAATACAATGTAAAACAAACACTTAGAAGTTTATTTCTAAATAAATTTATTGTTAAAAGCTGTTATTAGTCTAATACGATTGAAAAATTTATTTTCCAGTTGAAGATTTTTATCAATTCAATTTTATATTTAATTTTAGAACTATTTAATTAAAATAATTATTTTACGCTGTAATGCTATATGCGGTATTGCTTACGCGGTATGGATACACGCGGTAATGATTTACGCGGTATTGTTATACGCGGTATTGCATACGCTGTAAAGCTTACGCGGTAATGCTATACGCGGTAAAGCATACGCGGTATTGACGTGCAACGAGGAAAGCGCTTTGAACTGTTTTTGTACCATATTAGATCTGTATATTCAAACGCTGTTTAACTAATATTTCATTAACAATATTTGTATTGAATTTTTTGCGCGATTAAATAATAATTATTTTCTAACTCTAAAAAAATTTAATTGTAGCGCAACAATCTACCTCACAAAGTGCAATGTAACCATATAGTTAGCGAAATAATTAGCGAGATAAAAATGCACCAAAAAAGCAAATTGAAAAGTAACAAATAACATCTGTGACGCTTTACATCTTACGGAGTACATGGTTCAGAAGCGTTTTTTAACTGCGAAAATTATTATTTCAAAATCCTTGCTTGGGCTGTTTTTTCTGCTTGACAACACTGGAGCGGGAAAGCAAAATAAATTTTTTAAATATTAGTCTACTACTCTTTTATCTAATCGAATTTATCTAGTCTACTGTTTTTTTATTTGGACTGAATTTTTGTTTGTAGAGTTATTATAATAATATTTTTTGTTGATTTCACGAAAAGTGTATGAAAACTAAATAAGTAATTTATGCAAAATTTATGCTGAAAAAAATATCATCTTCTTTTAAAGCAACACTTGAAAAAAATTAATAATTTTTTGTTATCGCACATTTTTTTACTTTTGTAGAAAAACCATTTTGAATTTCCCAACGAACCTTTATTTATTCTTTTATTTAAGTGTTTGGAGCGCTGATATTGCTCTGTTATCAACCAACGCCACTACTGACGAAAAAAGTATTGGTAATGAACTTGCGTTTGAGCTCATAAATATTAACTTTAATTTTTATTTCACATAATAACACTAATTTTTATGTTTGATAATTCTGTCACTATATATTCTTTTTTTCTTCGTCGTCGCTTTATTTCGTGTATTGAATTCAAATATAATAACCGAAAGTATAAAACTCATCGCGCATTTGAAAGAAAAAAGACTTTTATTAACCACATAACTTATTAGCAGAAATATCAGCAATTATGCAGGAATTTTACTGTAAAAAACTAGTTTTTTTTCTTCAAAACTCTCTCTCTCTCTCTCTCTCTCTCTCTCTCTCTCTCTCTCTCTCTCTCTCTCTCTCTCTCTCTCTCTCTCGCAGCACTACTCTCTCGGTTATGGCTTAATGATGGTTTTAATGGTAAGCCATGAGCGCATCCTCGCTATGCCTTTTGCATCGTAAAAGAATAAATATATGAGAACCAACTTTTTCGTCAGATAAGAGAAGATGAATTGACGCAAAAGGGCGGCGAATCAAAACTTTTATTGTGGGAGCATTCAGAGCACAAAATATCCTTACGATTCCTACGCGTTCGTAACAGTGAAATCCCTCACAATTTTTTTCTGCTCCGCTCTCAACAAAAAGACTTCAAAATTAATGTATTTTTCTCGGAATGCCTTTGTTTCGCTTATACAAAACTGAGTTGAATTTCATTTCCTTCTATGAATAATGATTTTTTTGTTACAATTCACACACACAAACGTATTTATAGAACTAAAAACTGATATATCCTTTTATTTCTCTAACTTATATAAGTTTTAGGTATTAGGCATTAAAATCATTATTATTGACGCTTTTTTTCTCTCTCACTCACTGTTTGTGCTTCACTAAACTATAAGACAATAAACACTAATTCACGGACTATTGAATTCTTTCTGCAATAAAGATACGAGCAGATGGATTAATATATCATCATATGTGCGTATGTGTTGAGTTGACTATACGTTTTTAGAAATAGCTATCATTTAATGACAACACTATATTTTTTGTTTCTTATTCATTATTTCAATCATTATTATTAATTTATTTTTTGGTAATCCATTAGTTATACTATGAACAGAAGCTTAGAAAAACTGTTCCGTCTATTGGATATATCTTTATTGCTTTTATTAACCTATTTTTTGGAGAGTTTATAACAGTAAATTTTTGTTTATGTTAATTACATTTTATTTACAATCACGTTATTTTAAAATCCTGATCTTATTTTTAAACAGAGTTACTATCGTTTATTTAAATCTATTTAGCATTAATATTAGACTATTTAGATTTCTAAATTTTTTATGATATACGGGATATTAAATATTAATATACTCCGGGCTAAACTTCTATATGATGGCGAATTTCTTGGAGTGCTTCATGACTTTCCGGATTTAAGCTACCATTTTTTTAAAACATTTTGGCCAAAATATCACCTTAACTCCGTTTGGTACACAAAAGTGACATCATTTTTAAATATTTCTTATTTATGGTTTCCGCAAATATAACATCATAATAAAAAAGTCTACTCTCTGCTCAGTGTATTACTAGTATATCTTTTCATCATAGACTCAAAAAAATAAAAAAAACAAGTAATTAAATTTTTAGTATATTCAAGTGTTTGGTTTTATTTTTTATTAAAATTTTGTTTGTATCTGATTGATTTAAATTCTGGAAGTGAAACAAATGAGCTTAGTTTGTCGCTAACAAACAAGACTACAGCTGATTAGATCTATTCTATCAAATCGTAAACATGTCATCAATGAACTTCGAATCGTTAAACTAAAAATTTTTAATGATAATAATGCTAAATTTTATTATTTAAATCAGACATAAAATATCAAATCTTTAGAAATGGTTAATTGAGCGCTTGTTTATAAACCCTAACTTTTTATGTTAGTTTCGCAAAAATTAAAATATATTTCAAATTAACTGTAATACCCAATAATACAATATAACATACAGTGTGCATGTGTGTGGAGTTTTCTCATTCAAATCCTAATTCTAGTTAGTGTTGTGCGTTGGAAACCTGTACGTCCACACATTTCAATTCTTAATACCAAAAATTATAATTTTTTTATGTCAGTTAAATTAATATAATATATAAACGCGTCACACTTTTTGCAAAAAGTGTGATAAAATCCACGATATAAACCAATTCTTTATTGTTTACAACCTTAGATAACTATAATACTTTCTCGTGCACTTATATTATGCGCATTATCATGATTTTAATAGATGAATAAACTACCAAAATAATAGCATTAAATCAAAAAAAAAGTTTGGTTCGTTGAACCTATACGCAGCCTATATTAATGTTGAGATGTTATAGCTATATATAATAAAAAGTCACAATTCTCTACAGTGTCTATGACATGCTACAATTCAGAAGTACAGAGAGAGAGAATGCGAGAAAGAATGCGAGTGCGAGAGAGAGAGAGAGAGAGAGAGAGAGAGAGAGAGAGAGTTAGCTAAACTGAACTCAGATATAGCACTGTTATATTTGGTCGTCGATTTTACTTTTTGATACGCAGCGTTAGTTTTCGATCGTATAGTCCTTATCAGTTCGCCACAGGCATCGCTATCAAAAACGTTGTTTAGAGATTTGGCTGCAATACAGAGCACACTCAAAGCTTGTTAGGCCTATCATTTCTATTCACTCATAACTAGCAGTTAATCTGCAACCTCCAAGGCTTTGGGTTGATTAAAGAGATATATTAACGATTCGTTTTTTGACGAAACACTATCATCATCTTATTTAAATCTATCTCACAACAAAATCACGCACAATGCACGTCACTCTCATTAATTTTAAATATTACTTTATGGGCTTTAGATTAATAACGATTAGCGTTAATTTATGGTTAAATGTTTAGTAGTTTAGGAGCTGCTAATGATTTAGTCCATTTGAGACTATTATTAGCGCAGTATCATTATTATTACACGCAGCAATCAAAACAACAAAATTCTCTTCTCGTCTTAATCTATCCCGCAGTTTATCTATCTTTTTTTCCCTCAAATAACACACACAAGTCTTATGTTCTGATATTATTTGATGTTTTGATGCTGCAGTAAAGAATTTATTCGTCGCTTTTTTTGTCCAATGAAAAGGATTGGCGATAAGCAATTGCCACAAAACGGAGAAAAAGAAGTGAATGGTTAGCAGTGTGAATGGCAAGAGAGAAAAGTATATCCCATCGCAGTGATTAATGGGATCCCTCAGTTCAGTCTGATAACATGTTCCCTTTCTTTCCTCTATTTAATGTGTTTTTGCTTGTGTTTGCGCTGCCTTTTTACGCTTTAACTCTATTAGACTGCAATGTTGTTAACGCACCGAAGATCATCAAATCAAGCAAACTATAAGAGCAATGAGCAGAGAGCAAAACACGCGTTCGCAACACTAGTCATTCATTCGCCACACTATCTAAAATGCCATTTAGTTTACGCTCAACTTATCGCATCTATTATATTATAATACAGCAGAGCTAACTTTTTTTCATTTAAGAAAATATTGCGGTTTTTCGATCATTAAAAATTATTGATTCGAGCTTCTAAAGCGCACTCACTTCTATATATATATATAACTTATACATAACACTCACACATTAACACCATATTTACTTCATTATTGTTATTATTATTATTATCATCATAAACACTAATAAAAATGAAAACTGTATATGAAAACGAATTAAATGAATATATATTACTGGGGAGAGAGAGAGATAGAGAGAGAGAGAGAGAGAGAGAGAGAGAGAGAGAGAGAGTTTTAGGGCACAATTATCGGAGGAATGGCGCTATCATTACAGTTAATTGAATCGATTGAACACGAAGTATTATTATTATTATTAGTTAAATTATTGTTGTCAAACATTTTGAATCCTGATTTGTTCAACATTTTACGAATTTGTAAGTCCTTTCTTCCACTCAAAGCAGTGGAATGAGTTGAGTCGACTTGAAACAGATAACGTCGTTCTCTAATACGTTCATTGATCAGCGCGTGAACCGCTGCTATTGGGTGTCGAAACGGCACAAAATCTTCTTTGAGCTCATTCTGGCAAAACTCGATGATCTTTTGCGTCATTAGGGGTCCGGCAAATGCCTGCGAAAATCCGCTTCTCATTAAAACGTTCGCAGGTGTAAAACGTTTGCGAGCGGAGCCCGGAATAAATTCCGGCTTTGTTTTCGGTTCCCTAATTAGTGACTTCCAATCAATTTCGAGCGCGTCTAACATTTGTCTCCGAGAACTGGTGTTCTTTAAATCTAGAGTGGAGTCAACAATTGGCTCTGATTCGCCAATAATTGCGTCTAATTCGTCATCACTTATTGCCTCCAAGGCATCGTCTGCTTCTTTACTTTGAGGTGAAAACACGTCACGAGAAGAGTCTCTTCTATTTATTGCGTTCATCTTATAGTCATTATATAAATCTGTAGAAAAAATCACACATAAAAAAGGGAAGATTAATGCGTGTGACAGAAATTTTGGTTTAAATCTATTTTAGGTCCTGATTTGAAAAAGCAACGAAGCACAACAAAAGACATTAAATTAACCTTTTTCTTGAGTAGTTTCTGAAAGATTTCCGGCCTCATCCAGAGTTTCAAAGCCATCGGTTTGGAGCAATAATTCATCCTCGCCTTCGCTCAAATCGCTAAACATGTCATCAGATTCATCTTCGTTCTTCGTGTCATCAAATCTTTTCGATACGACTTTTTCCTCATTTTCTCCAACAGTAGTGGTAGTTTCAGATTCGTGAGATGGAAAAATCATATCGATCTCGCAAACATCAGGTATACTGCTATCAGCGCTTATAGGCGACATCTCATCAATAATGGGAGCCATCTCTGCTTTTTCAATACTCTTACTGTCACTGTTCGCGGAGTGAATAACGCGTTCCTGCACCTGATTTGATACCGCGTCTGATTTCGATCGACGCGAACCATCGCTAATGACAGACGAAGCTCTGCTAACTCTACTAACTCTGCTAATTTTTGAGTGACTCGAGTGCGCGGGTGAGTGCTCTCTAGAATAGGCGCCTCTCTTACGATCGTGACTACTCGTTATTGATAGGTTATCACGATCCGAGTAACGACTATCGCGAGAGTCATCACGTTTTTTATCGCTGTTCGCCGCAACTGATAGGTGAGAGACGCGATCATCTTTTCCCGAAACACTACTCTTCACATCCAGTTTGGACTTTAAACTATCACCTCTTTCCGTATTCCTCGATCCGTACGAAACATCGTGCTTAGTTCTCGAATCTGATTTCAGTTTGTAATCATCTTTTTTGGTATCTTCGGTGTATCTACTTTTGTGAGACGATGTCTGATTATCGTGTCGACTGTTATTTGACTTCTCGCTCGACACCGCTTCGAGAGCGCGTTTTGCCGGAGGCGAGTATGAGTGATCGCGTGGGAAATTCGCTGAAGAACTTGGCTGATCATTCTATAAAATAAATAGTAAATAACATTAACTCGTATAAACCACTTATTTTGACGCACAATTTTTTTAACCTTTCGTTTCAAGTCAACTGAAGGACTCGAGCGCTTTTGTGAAAATCGTTCAGCTCTTAACCGCTTTTGTCGCTCCTGTTCGTCGAGACTGATGCGAACATTTCCGTGTCGATCCAACTTCACTCCAGTGGACACCGATTTTCTTTGATCACCGCTAGAATTGTCAGAGTATTTAACACTTCGCGATACAGAACTGGACACTGAATGGTGTCTCGAGTCCGACGATGTGACACTTTTGGAGTTATCTCTACGAGTGGCCGACTTTGAAGTCTTATTATTATCATTATTATTACTACACGTACTGCTTTCAGTTTTTGTCAGCGACTTTATTGTTGAAGTATAAGAACCACTTTCGGATAACGTAGAAGAACTTCTACTTCTGAGATCTTCGACAGATGGCTGCAAATGAACGCTGACGTCGGGTTTCGCGGCATTGTGTTGCTCCTCATTGCCACTACTCGTCTCTAGTTCTTGCAACTCTCTCTGCAATTGCAAACGCTTTCGTTCCAACTCTTCGTCGTCGTCGTCATCCCATTTATGCCCACTTTGTCCAACTGATCGCTTGACTGATGAAATGTTCATCAAATGTGGATGAGTTGCTGGCGACGGCGAACGCTTCACCATCACTAATGACTTAACTTTATTGTCTTTACTGTCATCAGTCTTAGGTGTCGATGATTTGTGCGATGAGTGCGAGTTTAACGCAGTAATTCGAGGCGATTGTGGTTTCTGTGACACATGTGACGCAGAGCTCACTGATGGCACGCATTGTGAGATTGGCTGCGAAATACTCGTCGACAGCGGTGTCGGCGAAACATTCTCGCGACGTTTTTGTCGAACTTTTATGCGCAAATCTGTTTCGTCGAATTCGGTACGCGTGAGACCTCTTCGCGAGTCAATGGTTCGCGTTATCGGCAAACGTCCCAAACGCTCGAACACCGATTTTCGCTCTGATGGCTGCTGTGGCACAGCATTGCACGCCACAACGCACTCCGATGGCCGATACTCGTCGTTTGCACCAATTGATTGCGATTCGATCTTTCGTCGACTCATTAATAATTGATTAATTAGTAGCAAACACTGTGACACTCGTAAAGCAATGGTGAGGCAAACATTACAACACGCATGACTAGTGTTAGTGTTAGAGGTAGAGGTCGACACTCACTCGCAAGCATTACAAACAGCCACCACTATAACCACGTGCTTGTATTGGTGTTTGTATTCATGTTTGTGTTGTGTTCTCACTGTTATTTCGATTTTAATCATGTATTTCAAGTTTTAGACAAATTGAGTTGAATGGCTGAACAAACTTTCGAGGCATTAAAGCCGAACACATCCACAGCACTAATTGTATTCATATTTTTTTGTTAATACTATTTTAAGTTTTCGTTTTTATAAAACTTTTATGCTTTACAGTATATTTGATAGCATTTGACAAACACTACCATACTTTGATCTTAAAATTTCACGAATTTACTAATAATAATCAATCTATAGTTAATAAAACTCGAAAAATTACTTAACTAAACTTAATCTTCAAATTTTAGTGTATAATGAAACAAATACATGAATTCTTTGCATTAAAGTTTAGAATATTTATAATACAGTAATATGAAACTTTTTTAAAACAAAAATAATATTTGAAAACTTGAAAACTGATCTAAAGGGTGGAGCAATCGCTGGTATGAGCGTTGACGCGGTTTTATTTCCCATCGATACCATTAAGACGCGATTACAGAGTGATTTAGGATTTTGGAAGTCAGGAGGATTTCGAAATATTTACAGCGGTTTAGGGTCAGCTATGTCTGGATCGGCTCCCAATGGTATTACAAATGTATGCGCTAAGTATAATTTTTACATTAATTTTTTAAACGAATAGCGGCGCTATTTTTCTGCACTTACGAAACCAGTAAAAAAGTATTGAATAGTCACATTTCGACAAAATATCAACCAATGGTCCATATGGTGTCTGCCTCTTTCGGTGAAGTGGTATGTTTATGAATACTAGATTAAAACTTATCGGGAATTTGCTAGAAATAAAGAACTCATCGATAGATGGCATGTCTAATCCGAGTGCCGGTCGAAGTCGTGAAACAAAGAGCGCAAACATCGAACTGCAGTAGTTTGACAGTTCTTCGTCAAACCATCTTAAGCGAAGGTGTGAGAGGACTATATCGCGGTTATTTGAGTACAGTTGTTCGTGAAGTGCCATTTTCGTTCATTCAGTTTCCATTGTGGGAGTATTTGAAGAAATATTGGAGTAATTATCAAAACATAGCGGTTAAGCCATGGCAGGCAACCGTTTGCGGCGCGGTTTCGGGCGGAATCGCTGCGTTTATAACTACGCCTTTAGATGTGGCCAAAACCAAGATAATGCTCGCTCAAAAAGGTTCCGTCACTTCTTCCGGAAATATTTTTATTGTACTCAAATTAGTGAGCAAAGAAAAAGGAATTGCTGGGTACGTATTATATTTATTTCACTCAAATTATTTTTACTGTAATTTTTATTTTGTGACAAGTGGTCTCAAATCGTCAAAATTTAATCATATATTTTTGTTTTTAATCATTTTTTAAAATTAAACCAACTAAACAAATATGCCGGTTATTTTAGCAACTGTATTGTAATTAGTAATTATAAAAGAATGTTCTAAAAATTTCTCAGATCAAACCGAATATAAGCTTAGTTACTTTACTTCCATCAATACCGTATTGATTTACGGTAATAATTTTAATGTAATGATTTATTTTACTGTATATTTGAATGTAGGTTATATGCTGGTGCTGTTCCTAGAGTTATATGGATATCTATTGGTGGCGCGATATTTTTAGGTGGATACGAAAAAGTAGTGACAATTTTACAAACAATATAAAATTTATTAAATTAGTTTATCAATCATAGTTTATATCAAATTAAATTTGTACACAAATTTTTCTACTATTTTACAATTTTAACAAATTAAATGTTATGCTGTATTTTTAAAATCTCCCTAAAAGTTGTGATAATAATTTAATTTTCAAAATGTTGAATTATAGTTGCATACGAAAAGAGCTAAAAAAGAATGAGATTTTTGCTATAATAGAGCTTAAGTTTATTATAAATCTAAGACTAAACAAATCACTTAAATGAGTATTATAATAATAAAACTTGAAAGTGTTTATATTGTTTCAAAATTTTAAATTAAGTTTCAACAAAATACTTTAGTGATAACAAAATTGGTAAATAAGTTTATTTAAATGAATTAATACCTCATGAAATCGGCGGATGATTTTTCGACGACGTGTTGAAATTCATTGAATGATAAGTAGCCATCGTTGTCGAAATCTGCTTCCGATAATATACAATCGATCAATTGATTTAACTCCGTTTCATCCAATTTCTCATTTCCAGTCAATAAAGTTATCAATTCTTGCAGATCCTCTCTCGATATGTAGCCATCGTTATCAAAATCTTAATATAAATTTAAGCCAATAAATTATTTTGTTTTAACTTAAAATTCATTTAAAATTCTCATGAGATAAAAAACTAACCATAAACCATGAAAGCATATTCTGCTTTCTTTTTAAGCGGCGCTTCCGTACTTAATATTGACATCATATCAAGAAAGTCTTCAAACGATAATTTTCCGTCATTATTAGATGAAAATATTTGACACAAACGATTACTAAATGGGTTGTGCTTTAATAAATAAAAATAATATAGAATTAATTAATCCGTTTCAATCACTTTTAATAAAGAGGGATTAAATGATAAAATTCACGTTTTAATTTTGACAACTCTCTTATACAAGATTTTTCACGCAATAATTTTTTAGAATAATACTTACCTAAAATTAAAAAAACAAAAGTTTCGTCAATAATAATAATAATAATAATTCCTCTGTTAAATAATAATTAGCTACTGTTCGTATTAACGAAATTATACTGTACCTTAAACTCTGGAATATGTTTCTTAATATCTCCAATTGATATTCTTTCGTTTTTATTTTTCGCGATTAGTGCCGGATTTATACTTTTGAATATTTTAAAAATACTAAAATATTTAAAAAAATTTCAATAATATTTTATTTATTTAAATATATACATGAGGTCTATTTCATACTGTAATATTTCATTTCCAGTGAGATAAGTTAAATCCTGCAAAAAATAAACATTAATTTTAAAATGAATTACATTTAAAAACCAAAAATCAGATTTATAGCTGACCGTATAATTAAGAAGTTCCTCCTCCGTTATTTGACTGACAGCGTTACCCATTACTATTAATAATTAATAACAAAATACGAGTATAAACTGAAATATGTTTTGCTAGTAATTTTGATGAGACATCACTAGTGGAACAAAGTATGCCTTTTAAATACTGTAGGCGTTATCATTTGTCATTACATTTTAATATCTAAAAAATATATGACAACATTGATAAGGGTATTAGACTTTATTTATGAAGAGATTATCGAATCACAAAAAACTAGGTTATAATTATTTCGTTTTTTATAACTTATTTAAGTTACTTTATATGAAAATAATAAAATAGTTTATTGTCTTTTTACTGCATCTATTTATAAATTATTTAGTTTAACCATTTTTCAAATAATAAAAATGTTCAGCAACTGTATTGTAATTAGTAATTATAATTTACTTAATTAGTTTACTATAGAACCCACACTCTTTCAATAGTTTGATAATTTAATAATTGATAGTTTAAGAACATAAGAAAAGTTTATACTCATTTAGTAACTAAACTTCTATGCCGATCGTCAAACCGGTTATCACTAAACATGAATTTTTGTCTACTGCTGCCTTTGTTTAAGTGGAAGTAAGAAAGAGACTGGTAACTGCTAGTAATTATTTAATTATTTTGCTCGAGTATTTCTTATTTACTGTTTTTTTACTGGTTTACAAATAAATAAAAAACAAATATTTATCAAAAATTTGATATTTATTAAATTTTCATGGTTTTTTTACATAACTAAACCGCATGTAAAGGGTTAAGTGTACTTGACTTAAAAAATTTCTTAATAAAAGCTATAACAATACTGTAACTATCGAAAATAAATAGATATACTAATCTATAGAAAATTCATAAGTTATACGTTAAAACATATGACATATATTGCACACTATCTGCAAAAGTTAAGTTTAATAAGTCTCTAATAAATCTAAATAATATGTTAATATCAACAACAGTTAAATTTATTTGTGATAAAATATCTAAAAAAACGTCAGCACTTATTTGTAATACAAAGCGAAATATTGTTTAATCTAATAATTAAAGCTTAGGTGAATGAAAGATAAAAAAATCGAAATTCGCTAATAATCCATACGACTTCATGAATAAAGTAGAAATAAAAATTTTAATATATTAATTATTTTTATAAAGTATTATGTAAATTTGGCAGTGAAATAAATTAGTGCCGTTTAATTGCATCTTTGATTGGCTTCTGAAAGACTTGAGATAAATAAGTTTGAAACAAAAACAATTGATATATTACGCAACTAATAATAAAATTGAGTTAATCACGTCAATACTGTATATCTAAATAAAATAATATTAAAGGAAACGTTTTAATATTGACTATTTTTAATAGTACTGTATTTGATTTACTATTGTCTATCTGTAGCGCATCACAAAACATGAAATGTGTGTTTAGCAGAAATCGCATACATCTCTAAGCGTTATTTACGCAATACATCTGTAGATATTTAGCCAAACGCATGTGTTTGTGATTACAATGCCTTGCATTTCACACATGTTTTGTATGTTTTGTGTTTGACGTTTAATGATTGCATTTTCTATGTTCAACTACACATTCCTATAGATTTCGTGTTGTTTACTCAACTAATTCTATTGAAATTATGAATTTCGCGGATGACTGCGATGATTACGATAACAACGAAAACAGCGCCGCAGCCAATGACGATGACTTCGATGGATTATTAGTGACACGACTTCCAGTGTCCAACTTCGATGACTACGATCCAAACACAACACCGAATTGCGGCGAAGATTACTTGAGGCGCGTTCAGTGAGTTGATTGGCATTACTCTCATATGTTCATCTACTTATATATGATTATAACTTATTTGATGTCTCAATAGAATCGAAGCGCAAAAGTGTGCGGAAATTGTTGTGTCGGACATCGATGTCACGAAATTCAAAACCAATCAAACCGTTATCATCGAAGAAGTAATTCACAATTTTATTATTTCATTAGTGTTTAGGTTTTATGTTTAGATTTGCGTTTTCTTTCATATGCTTTGTTTCAATACTAATAAAGCCATTTTTAAAACATTTACTTCAAACAATTGTGATTCTAGTCAAACAATTTCATTAAAGCCAAACCGGAATTAATGGCTTCAATTGAATGGCAGCGCAAACAAGTGGCAGACTTTACCAGAATTCGCCTCAAATTCAGTCAAATGAAGGCGTATCTCGAGAATATGAACGATAAAACCACTACTAAACGCTACCACAGATCTAATACCGAATCGTTTTGGAAAGAATACTGTCTCGGAAATAGTGGTGCGGACGATGACGACGACAGTTCCACCGATGGTTCGATGAGTGAATCGGATTTGTCGACAGTGGCCGACACCACTCAATGCGGCAGTGATTCGTCGACGAACGCCAAAAGCGTGCGACGAAAAGGCAATCTGCCGCTGTTGAGCACCATTTGCGACATACCTCAGCACCAAATCTTGCAACTCATCAATTATCACATCAAATGGATTCGACAGTTAGGTTTTAAGGACGAAAATGCGTTATGGATTTACGCTCTGTTGGCAGCGCTCGATAAACCACTTCCGAGCGAAGTGTACTCAATGCTGAGACAATTGTCGCGCGTGTGCAGCGAAATACGCGCCAAAATTACATCGACCACTGATTCTGTGATACTGACGCCATTGAATTTGATTATTTGTTTAATTGGACGATACTTTGATCAAATCGATATGATAGACGAGTAGAGAATGTGATTATTTCGGCTTTTCTGCTCTCTTTGGATCACGCATTGTTGAAAATACGCCACAATTTTTTAATTATTAATAAGCTTTACAAGAATAAGTTATACACTTACGACAACACTAGAAGATAAGACAAAAAGTTAAACCCAGTTTTTATTTAGTGTCATTAGAAGTACTACAGTAGTGTTGTTACGAATTGTGTGAAAAGCAAAGTGCAGAACATCCGCAGTTTTTTGTAATATAACGTGTAATTTAATTAATCAATTTTAAAATCGCTTCAAAGTGTTTACTAATTGTTTTTTAAATAAAATCATTATATTGTTATACTATATTAGTTTAGTGTTTTGCTTAACAATAATATGATTAATAAATATGGCAATTATTAATTATAGTTTTATGTTTCAATTTATTAGCATAAATATGTTTGCAAATAAATTAAGAAAAATTTGTCGTTTAAATCCGATAAGTTTTTGCGACACATGAAGTTTTTGTCCAAAACGTGAAAAATAGTAGCTTAAATTAATTGAGAATTGACTCCGCCTGTTATAAAAAAATCTAAATTTATGTAAATTATTAAAAAAAAAAACAGTTATGTCGCGATGAAATAATCAGTCAATATTTAATTGTAATATAATAGCTAATTATATATATTAATCTATGATTCTAATGCAATAAATTGAGATCCAAAATGATAGCATTTGATACTTTTTTATTTCATCAATTTGGAGCATATTATTGTAAAATATGTACAAAATGGATGGATAACTCGCTGTTTTCTTCATATTTAAAAACGTTTAAAAATTTTAATCTTAAATATAAAGTGTTACAATTTTCTTAGGCTTACGGAGGGCGGGATTCAAACAGAAATATACTGCTTAACTCCGCCTTACGTGAGCCTAAGAAAATTGTCACACTTTAATAATGTTATTTTTGCCATTATATATACTTTTTTAGGAAAAATGAAAATTATCGTTAAGTTCCGATGATTTTCGGTGTTTCTTTACAATAATATTCAACCGAAATGTTTAGCCAAATTTGTCATTAATTTGAACCGAAATTTAAGATTTTTCTTACCGAATTAGTTTAACAACTTTTATGTATATTTTGTGTCAAATAAAAGATCTTTTATGTATATTTTTGAAAATATATTTATTTAGTTGAGATAAAACGGATAACTTGCTCTTTTCCATTATTTTAAATAAAATCGTTTGAAATATTCTTAATCGCTTGTTATATACAAAATTGTTGAATTAGTTAGAATCGATTGAAAAATTTAAGTTAATTGATGTTTCCACAACTTTTTGGATGCGACGAGAAAATTCATATTTTCATTTTTTTATTCATTCTCAGACATTGGCGACAGTTATAGAGAGA
>JAQIVF010000249.1:0-27522 GCA_034698365.1 Steganacarus magnus
ATTGTGGGGGTGGGGCCCTCAGGGGCGGAGCCTATAAAGGGTTATACATACAGACTTTGGTCTTTACTATATATGATAGTTACCTAATCCTCTGACATTTAAGCGAGAGAAAACTTTTTTATCCTTTTTTTTATTTTTTGTTTCAATAATGTTAGTAAAAAATCATTAGTAATTTAATAATAACCAATAATAGAGTCATTTCTACAAAATAACGGAACTTTATCGGATGAAAACAACAGCAGTAGACAAAACAGCAACGATTTTCCAATCGTAAAATCATTACTAATCGAAACAAACAACAAAAATGAGAGCAACTCGACGAGCAAAGCGACTAAAAAGAAGACGGTTCACATACCGCTGATCGGATGGGAATGGGCTAAAGTGAAGAATGGCTGGATATTTTGCGTGTTCTTACTGATCGCCGCGTTCTCCAAAATTGGCTACCATTACAGCACATTTTTAACTAATTTTATACCGGAGTCGTGGCAAGTATTTTGTTTTGCCCGTTTATTATGCTAATTATTATTAGCGCTATTAATTAAAATGATTTTCATATCGATTATTATTATATTTCTTCTCGTGTCTCTACATTTATATTATGACAGCATATTAGTTTTAATTGGCTTAGCGTTTGGTGCTTCGATACAGTAAGGAAGATATATCGATCAATAATAAATGCATAATAATAATATTATTTGAGTCATTAATTCATTTTTCCCCGTTGTTCCCAATTCTTTACCAATTAATTTTATAGTTTCTTAGATCAGACACACGAAGTGCCCAAATTTACTGTAGACTTATTTTTCTTCGCTCTGTTGCCGCCGTAAGAATATGCATATCTTTAAAAAATAATTACCTAGTCTTTTACTGCTCATTTTGTTGTTTAACGCATATATTCTTTATTGTTTATTCTAAGTTAAGTTAAATAAAAGTTTAATAATACAGAGTCTCATTTATCAAAAATTTATGTAGTTTGCAGAATGAGCTGTAGTTAATATTATTAGATATACAAACTGTGCTTCGAATAAATTATTTCTCTTTTGACAGAATAATTCTAGAATCTGCTTATTCCTTACACGATCGCGACTTCTTTAATAATATCGGAACTATATTGCTCTATGCAGTTGTTGTGAGTAAAGCCAATAACTTAATTTTAACACATAATTTATTTAAATTGGAAAAAAAACATATTTCAGGTCTAAGCTATTGATTTTTTATTTGTATTTAAACTCTAAGATATGGGAGTTAACTCGGAATGTTTTAGAATATAAATTGTATATCGAAACAAATAAGTTGCTGATAAGATTTAGGGTCATATTCATACTCATATTTATGGTTCAGATCCATAAATTTAAACCTCTCGTCAGCTTAAATAGCAGTCGATTAAATAACGCGTCACAATGTTTTTCCCAGAATTTTTTTATTGAAATATGAAATAATAACATATATTGGATTAAAAGTATACTAGAAAAATAACTGTCATTAGCAAATTAAATTGCAAACCATTAGTAATAATTATGCAAATAATATTGATATTTTAATGACATTAAATTCTTTTAACAAAAAAAACTTTGCTTAACACGTGTTAGAATTACTTTTATTCTCGATCGCCCTCATTAGCGCAGACGCGATAGCAATTTTCCCGGAATGCCGCGCTTATAAAGAAATGATCAAAGTAAAAATGCCGAACTTATAACACACTGTCCGTCCGGTGTATGCAAACTTAACAAACATTAAACAATAACGCTGATTGTTATTGCAATTTGCAAATAAATAACACCAATCGAAATTCTGCGTCTCCAGTGTTAAAAATAATATTTAAACCTTTAAAATTGCAAACTTTAAGAAACTTGGTTTATAAGAAACCAAAAACTCATCGATCCCTCGAAAATTTTTTGTGAATATAATTTGACAAAATGTATTATGAAATTTTATTTTTGCTCTTTATTTTGACTTCGTTTTCTTCTATATTCGATATCGTTAATGATATTCAACACTAAAAAAACTCGAGTATTAATGATTTTTTATTCAGTATAGATTGTATGTTAGTATTTAAGTTTCTTATTTTATTTATTTATTTTATTATCATTCTTTTCATTATACGTTTCACAATACAGTATATTGCACTTATTTTACTTTCTAAATAGATTAATGAACGGTGTCTGCAGTGTCTAAGTATAGAAAGAAAGCATAAAATGCAAAAATATAGCTCAAAAAAAAGTTATTTAATCATATTAATGTATGAGTAAATTTTATTTTATTTATGATTTTATTTTGAATAATTATATAAAAATTGATATAGTGTTATCAAGAATTTAATAATTTATTTGCCTATGTTTAATATTATCTATAGTAGTTTTGTCCAAGGTTTTACTTTTCAATTCAAATCGTTTAAAAATTATTTAAATCTTAAAGACCCAATACATTTTTTAAATTTTTAACTCATTTTCTAACTAAAAGTTTAGGCAGTCCACAGGTGTGTTTTATACTAGTAAAGATTTTGACATTCTAAGCCCAAGAACTTCCATTTGTAGCTCGAGAACTACTTGCCCTTATTATATCAAACAAAAATAATTTAGATTTTTGTATTTATTTATTCACACTATTATTTATTGACCAAATACATTACGAAAATATTTAATTATACATTTCAATTTTTAGGGTACTTTTATTAACGTAACACTAATCGGCATTTCACTGTATTTTTTCGTTGGATTAAATGCCAAATGGTTGAAATTTCCACAAATCTCTTTCATAGAACTTATGATTTTTAGCTCAGCGATCAGTGCTGTTGATCCCGTTTCGGTAGTATTCAAATTTTTCTTCGACAATAGTTTAATTATAATGATAATTATATTCAATGTTTGCTATTTTGAAGGTGTTGGCCATATTCAAAGACCTCAGTGTCAATAAACCATTATACTTTCTAGTGTTTGGTGAATCGCTTTTAAATGGTATACTTTTAAATTGTATTTTCAAAACAAATAAAATAACTTATTTATGTTATTTAATAATGAATTGCGATATTAAACTTTATATATATATATATATTTGATAGACGCGGTGGTGATTGTAGTGCACCGGTTATTGCAGGCAATGTTGGGCGTTGAGAAAGTAACTGGTCTTGATTTTGTGTTAGGGTTAGTGGCGTTTCTTTTTGTGAGCGTCGGAGGATTTTTAATTGGTTGCTTTTTCGGTGCGATCACGTCTGTTCTTACCATGAAAACAACACAAGTTAGAGGTAGAAACTATATTCAATAATTTTAATCCAACAAAAAGTGTGATATTTTATTTATTTATTTTTTTTACTTTAGTGGTCGAACCAATGATTATGGTTGCGATGGCTTACATCGCATTTTTAAGCGCAGAAATAGTTCATTGGTCAGGCATTATTAGTATTATTGGTTGCGGTCTGGTTTGTATAATAATTTATCATTTATTAATTATTGTTATTATTATAATAAGTTAAATTATTTAAAAATTATTATTTCCACTATAGTTTCAGGCAGAATACGCGTTTAAAAATGTGTCGCGAAAATCGTACACTACAGTGAAATATTTTGCTCAAACTTTAAGGTTTAATTCTTCTTTGTTTACTTATAAACCCAGTAAATTACAAATAACTTATTGGGTTAAATAATTACAAATAACAAATAACACAAAATTTACTTGAATTTCACACAATTTTGTAGTACGATATCAGACCTGTTGATATTCTTTTTCTTGGGAACAATGCTGATCAATGAGAAGCCAGTGTGGAGCACGTCGTTCGCACTTTTATCATTAGTTTTTTGTGTCGTGTATCGTTTTGTTAGTAAGTTAATCCACAATCAATCAAATGTATTAAATGCTCAGTTCAGTTATATTAATAGCTTTATTAGTAGAAATTTTTTGATTCGTGTATTGAAAATACAATTTTACATAAAAATAATTAAATTTATCTATCATTTTTGTTAACCTAACAAATGAAGTAAATCGCAAATTAACGTACAAATAATTTGTTACAAAAAAATCCTTTAAATTAAATTACCGTAATTAACGAGAAAAAAAATTCATTTATTTAGGCGTATTTTTTCTGACATTTGTCGCCAATTACTTGTTTAAACGCGAGCCAAGCATCAAATGCGAAGAACAGACTCTGATGGTATATATATATATAAATAGATATATTAATTTTTTGATACAATAAATCAGCGAACAAAAAAATGTCAAATTTTTCTAATTATGATAAATTTTTTATGAAAATATTCTCTCTGTTTTTGAATACCTACTCTGATGCATAAAATCTAGGCATACGGCGGTCTTCGAGGAGCTGTTGCTTTTGCACTCATCGCCATACTCAACAACGAGCCAGGAATTAATCACTTTGGCTTATTTCGCACAACCACACTATTCATTATCATTTTCTCTGTTTTCTTTCTGGTAGTAACTTAATCGCGTTAATATAAATTAGCATTCCATGTATCTTAATAAAAAAAATCAGATTTTAATAAAAATTAATATCATATTTCTATGATATATTTAGGGCGGAACAACAAAGCCATTGTTGAAACTGTTGCGAATCAGAAAAGAGGAGAAAAATGAATCGAAATTATTTAACATTCTTAATGATAAGGTATTATTATTATTATCTAATAACTTTTTCTTCATAATCTAATTTTATTTTTAAATTATTAAAACAGTCTCGAGTTAAAAAAGCATAAAATGTTTCATCAATTAGTTAGACGTTATTTTAGAGTGCAATATATAGGTTTTTTTAAACTTCAGTATAGAACTGTTCACACTTTCCATTAGTAAAAGTAATGCAGAATTTCAATCATTTCTTTCTTATATTAAAAAGATTACCATTATCTCACATTTTAAATAAAATTATCGAAAAAATGTTTTTGAGACATAATATTCTTTATCATAAATTTTCAGAATACTAGTAAAAAAAACTCTTAAAAATTGTTTAAATACATTAAAACAAAAAACTTTCCTCTTTTCTTCGTTTGCACTCAATTTAGCTCATCGAAGAAGTGATGCACGGAATCTCAGACATATCAGAAACGCATACATTTAATTATTACTGGATGGTATAATAATAATCGCTACTTACTCTTATCGCCAAATAATTTATTTTTTTTAGTTTCAGACGATGAATCCTATTATCTATGGAATTAATTTTTCTTTTTTCTTTTCTTTTTTTGTTGCAGCAAAAGATAGTGCATATTAACGACAAATACATTAAAAAGTATTTGATTCATGACGGAATTAAATCGCAAAAAATCGAAAACGAGTTACAAAAGCTAATATTTGAGTAAGTATTTTAATGTTATTAAAAACTGACAAAATTGAATCAAAAACGAGAAAAAAATTCAATTTTTTCGTGCTAAAGAAAAAACACAGTAACAATTTTTGCCGCATTAAAGTTTAATGAAAAATATTTTTATTATATACTGTATAGTAAATATGATACTCATTGTATTATTTTATTTATTATTTTTTTCAATGATGATGAACGTAGGGATGAGATGGAAAAAATTTGGGGAATACGAGTGCGATGCAGGAGCAGGCACAGCATAAAGACGAATGGAATAGTTAATAACGCGTACGATCATAAGTAAGCGTTGCTCTTTTTTGTTAACCACTCAGTTGTTCTTTCAATGGAAAACTTGAAGATAAAAATAACAAAAAGTTTTTGCTTTTATTATATATATATCCTATATTTTTTCGGTTAAATGATTCATTACTAATGATTTCGCTTTAAAGTGGGGATAAGAGTCGAGTCTAAAAATAGAAATTTAATTTGGTTTTTATATTAACTAAATGCTACGGTAATCTTAATCTCAGGCGAACCATCATTTAAAATCTGTTATCTTCTCAGAGGTTATTTTAAAATGAAAATAATTAATTGAAAACACACTGCACACAAAAGGATAGCGACGACATTCTCTTCGAAAAACACAAAAATAAAGTATTTTAAGCGCATTTAAAGTGCATTCTATTAATAATATTATTTATTTAAAAGCGCACACAACTTTTAATTTTTTTGTTTTCGCTTCATAGCTATAACAAAACTACAATCAATTTATTTAACTTTTTTAATAACAAGATTAACCTTTATATAATAGGATTAAAAAGTTTTTGATTCTTTTTAATTTTAATCCTCAACTTATTTTCTTCGATAAACATTTTCAGCACAAAAGAGAATTCAAAATAAGATAAAGAATTTAAATAAACTTGAAAAAACCCAAACAAAACAAAAACATAAAATAGGTTTTCAACATTCGACCACAGACTTGAACTTGAATATAAAAACAAATTTTCTATATTCAATAAGCAATGAAGAACTGTGTGAAGATGAGAGCTGTTCGGTGACGCCGTCTATTAGTTCGACACTAGTGATAGATAATACTCGAGAACAGAGTGGTTCCGATCAGCACCGAAGTGTCGCGCATCGCTTCGTACAGCGCGCTCAACAATTATTTAGTTCATTACTTCCTTCAGCATTAAAGAAATCGTTGTGCAATAAAATAACTGGTCTAAACTGTATACAAAAGAGGAGTGCGTTCAAGTCGACCAAATTAAATCAATTACTGGAAAATGCGATCGTGGAGACCACCATCAATCAGGTCAGTAAATCTGTTGTAATATAAAATGTAATAAAAACTTTTTCGAATTATTTCGAGTCTTAATAAACTTGAGTCTCGATTCCACGAATGAAAGTTTTTTGTATAAACTACTGTAATTTTTCAGAACGCTTTGCGAAAAAGTGTAAACAAAGCGCAGTATTTAAATCGACAATTAATGAAGAACAGAATGAACGCATTAAAGCATATGTCATCATTGGATGATCCGGTGACTGAGCTCAGAGCAAAAACAGCGATTCCTGGATACTTTAACACTAGTTTCGATAAACAGTACAATAATCATCACAGGGGATCTATGATTAATGATAACAAGCAATTCAATGCAACAAACGGCCGATTACTGACCGCAACCGTTAAACGGATCAATTCGAGAGATGGGAAGCGAAGAGTATCGGTCAGTTCGAATCTAAATGTGATCGAAGATTTTAATGATGAACACTAACTTATTTTAGATAATGTTGTTATAGAATTGTTATAGAATTGTTATAGAATTTTATTTTCTAGGCAATAAGTATTAAATCAGCAATAAATGTTTATATTTGGTTAATTATAAACGCGAAGTCTAACGATAATACATTTATTTTAAAAAAAGATAATTAATCCTATGACATAAAATTGCGAAATATAAAAAATTAGGCAATAAATTTTAGAAAAGAAAATAAGTTTAAAATAAAAAGTTTTCCTTTTTAATTCGTAGACTTATTTCGCACTTTCTGTCACCGGATTAATTATCTTATAATTAAAAGACCTAAATGTAAGAAAATTACGCAGCAGTAAATTTGTTTTTGCATAAATTATTTGCGCAGCAAATCAGTAAGAATTTATCATTTTCTTACTGTGTTGCTGTTCTCCGGAAACACACTGCTATTCGTTAGGCATTCCATAAATATTTTAGTACGTATTCTTATGAAAACTTTTTTCAACTCTACGTACATATGTTTGAAATTATAGTCGAAACTACAATAGTTTTTGGCAGTACACATAAATATTACGAACTATTGGTTCGCAACGGATTAATCGCGTTCAAACTATTGGTACAACAAGTATGCTTCAAAGTATTCTATTTTCGTAATAAAATCTACTTTAAAATTTTTTTATTATTCTATTGATAAAATTATTAATAATGACTACAATAAATATATTATCAGACTTTAAGCAAAATCTTGAATAGAATATTTTAAAAACAAGTTTATATCTGAAGTGAACACATTACAAAAGATCTCGTTATGAGTGTTTGAACCCAATGTTGATTATTAAAAAATCAAATAAATTATTATGTATTGTATTTATAAAAAGGACGGATAGGTATTTAAAATAATTCACTCACTCGCGGACAAAATGAGCCAAATTATTGTATCGAGATTTTACGAACAAAAAGCATCGTATCTTATTTAACTTGAGTGCCGTAAAAAATGTTTTAACTAAAAAAAGCTTACGATAAACAACAAAAGTCAAATTAAATTTAAATACATTTTTGAATATTAACTTTTTTTACCTTGAATTATTAGTGGAATAAATTTGTCCTAAAATTTTTTCCGATATTGTTTTTTTTTTAAAAAGTTAATACATAAGAGGAATATTAATTTCATACTAAACTAAATTCAAGCCAAACCCTAACTCGTACGGTAAGTCTATTAGAATATTTTAACGTATTTTACAATCAAATTTACAAACAACTCATTTTGTTAAAAGAATGTGTATTTTAATTTGTGTGTTATATTAGCATATAACTAAAAAACATTCTAAAAATTTGGCGAATCGTTATTATCATATAAATTTACAATAAAAAAATTTATTATATAAAAATTAATAACAAAAAAATGATCAAAAAGTTTCTAAAAGTTTAGTGTAAAAAAATGTGATGAGAAGAAGAAGATTCTATTGTTCAATGCATTATTTTCAGATCACAATATTGTTTGCATTACTATATTGTCGCGTCGCCTATAAATGATGATCAGACTAATTACAGTGAATATGAATATAGTGATGAGATTCGCGCTGAGATTCGATGTTCCGCTAAATACTGGACAATACGGGCACTGATACGAACCGCACACGTGACAAATACTTAAATAGTTCAAATTCTGCGTATTAAACATCGTTTCGTTAAACCTCTCTGCAAAAAACAAACAGATTTTAAATATCAGAAGTAATCAAAACTAGTGTTTAAAGGTTTTATTTATGAATACCTGGCGTATAATAGTCATAAACTCTAACAGGTACATAACGTGTTAAATTAGCGACCGGATACCAACGTTGCACTGTGAACGACACACACGTGTAATCCGAATCCAACTGCAAACAATTTTTAAAAATTCAACGTTAATAGATGTGATATAATTGCACGATTATGGTAGTGTATACTCACGTAATCAAAATAAAAAACAACTTTTCTCTCGGAGAAACGCGCTTCTTGTAAATTGCGAAGTGGAGTAGTCTTAATAATCAGATCCAACTCCTGTTGCTGTATCACATAACCAGTAGGTATGGCCACCTCTAACACAGTCATACCGCTCATTGAGCTCTCTTGCAAATAAGTCCACCGCTGACACGATCTGATAGTAATGTGAGAACTATTACGACCAGTATAAGTGCCCGAAACTAAGAGATCAAACGAGCGAACTGGCGGCTCGATCTGAAAGAAAGCCCAGTCCACGTTATACTGGACATCGAGCTGAACGATTGCCAGACCTGATCCTTGCGCTTTGATCATGATTGCGCCGAACGGGTTTGGAATGTTAAACTCTTGCAGCTGCGATAGGTTATCCTCACCGATGTGAACAATTTGAGAAAAATTTCGAGACGATGGCGCTTCAAATGTTATGGTTATGTCAGTCACTTCTCTCAGTCTTGACTGTACGGCGTATTCGATTAAAGCCTGATAGGCAACAACAGTGTCTTGAGTTGACGCCCAACCGGCGTCGTAAAGTCGCTGATAGTTTAGCCAATCGACTATTTCTTTTTGAATCACCGCTTGCTTTGCGATATGAACTAACAGTCCATAGGCGGTGGTTTCGATATTAGACGAGTCGTATTTATTAGGCAGTCTGGGCAACAAAAATGGTCTATTGTTTTCGATTTGGGTTTTTGGCGGTCCAATCGCTTCTTTTCCCCAATACCTCATACCACTCACTTCTCTCATTCTCTGGTCCAACAAATTGAATGCTTCTTCGGCTTCAACTGAGTTCACTAACGATAGCGCGTACGTGACAATCGAGAGTTCATACGGATCTTCGTAGTTCTTAATGATATGCAACATTCTCTCCAAATATCTTTGCGCTGATGTTCTAGCGGTCACAGCTTTAGAGCCAACATCGCCGCCCAAATCACGAACTTCCGCGAGAGTTATTAATACATGAGCGGTCAGCGATATATTTCTTAAATTACTATAATCACTCGAAAATTTTCCCGTCAAATTCATTCGTCGGTTGTAAGGATTAAGCGAAGTCTCAGTGAACGCGCCTTCAGGTGTTTGATACTTAAGAAGCCACGCAATGGCGTCGTGAATAATACTGGGATCAATATATAGAAAGTTTTCCCACTCTTGAAACGTCGCTTTATGCAGAATACGAGCGCAGAACGCTGTCACCCAAACACTCGGTTTATTATTCCAGCGAAACGCGCGAAAAGATCCGTCGGGATTCTTGTAGCTTAGCTGTCTTTGATACTGAATGTTCAGATACTTGAATGCCTGCTTCTCGAGATCAGATCTTCGCTGACCAGTGAGTCTTAAGTAGAATAAGGTGTAGATGTTCATAGCAAAGTTGAACATATTTTGTTCGCCACAATCGAACGGCTTTCGCAAGATTGACGACGCATTCATAGGCATTGTTGGAAAAGCGGGTCCAACAATATCTCCCACCACTGATATCTTCGCCTTATTCGAGCCGAATATGTATCGTCGTTCGAGCAGATAAGGAATAATGGGACTCTCAGTGATATTAGTCTCTAAATATTTGATGAGATAAGCGCCTTGAGATAAGTCGAGCACAACGGAAGTGTGCGTGTATTGCGGTATGCCATCCGCTTCCACGCGAATTGTTTTCGTTACGATATCTTTGGCAACTTGTGTCTTAACGATAATTGTGACATTTATATTGCCGAGTCGTTGCGCCACTATTGGCATATAAACTACCGATGTTTTTCCAGGATATATCTAACAAATTAATAATACTCTTTATAATAAATGTATGGCAATAAATAAATGCTATATAAGAAAAATTAATTACTAAAACTAAATGTTGGTGTTGACCATACGAAGTTCGTGGACTATAAGACTGTTGAAAATAATGGAGTAATTATTTATTGAGAAAAAGTAAAACATTTGTTATCATACATTAACTCTTCCTTTGGACTCGACGTGAACAAACTTGTAATCCATAGATCGCGCCAATACAACGATCACTTCGACCTCGTACGGCAAGTAATTAAATATACTGATGCGAACACCAATTTGTTCGCCAAGCGAGCAAATCGACGGCATCTCGACGTTCATATAAAAGGGTCGAACGCTGGAGAATTCGATGCTCGTCTGTTGAAGACCGAAACCGTGCGATGCGCTCAATCCGAACGCGCTTACGATCCACATCACCGGTGTGTTAGGAACTGGCAATTTGATGTTCGTGTAACCAAGAGGTCTAAATAATAGCAGGTATCGATTAAATATTTTACGAAATGTTTAGCGAAAATAATAAATTACCCGATATTTATGTCTTTCCATAGCCAGGAATTGTCGTAAAGCCGTTGAAGTCTGTTTGTGCGTAACATGCGAAACAGTGCCATATTGTATGGGTCTGGTTCTGCGCCTAAACAATATTAAATTAATTGATTTAAAATTAATAGTAAACCTATTGATTTTGTAAAATTAATAATTAAACTTTTAATAAATAATTTTCAAGAGTTTCGAGAATGTGCAGCGAAGGATAATCACTTTGACAAAATAAAAAGTTGTAACTTACGAATACTGTTTCATTTTCATAAAAGGTTGAATATTTCATTCTTATAAACTTTTAGCTTAAAGAGACTCTTTAAGTTAAGGAGGGCGCAGCGTAATGACGTAATTTTACATTATTTTACACAGACAGACAATCTTTTTTTAAGCGTAAAAATCTCAGATAATTTAAAAAATTTTTTAAGTGAATGCAGATAAAAATTCAAACTTTTGCACAGAAAATTTGAACTCTATTTACTTATAATAGGCATGATTGTGTTATTAAATAAAGTTTAAATGATAATAATTTCACTGTAAAATTTCAAAAAGAAAATTCTAAAAATCCTTACTTTAAGTTAAGAGGCAATTTAAGCAGAAAACCGTATTTATCAGTCTGTTTCTATTGTCTACCAAAATTTTTAACTATTAAATTTACAAAGTTGAAACAATTAACGAAAAAAGGGTGCAAATAGAAGAGTTGCTTCTATCTTTCTTTGTCATAAAATAATATAATAATAATCTTAATCCTAATATATTTAATTACAATTTGTTCAGAAAAGTGCAAACTTTACTAGAGCTTATACTATAGTTTATGGTTTATAGTTCTATGCCTCACACTCTCCTTTTCTGAGTCCTCTCCCTCCATCTCTCCCTCCATCTCTCCCTCCGTTTCTCCTTTGCAACATCCGTTGGAGAGTGCCGTTCGGGTCTGAGAAACACTACAATTTATTGAGTCAATGAAATTTATTTTAAATTATATTTCGATTGTGCATATTCTGCATATGACATATGAAAAACTTAAATTACATTTACATTATTGGTAGTTTTGGTTGTGTTTCTGAAAATTTGTTTGTTTGTTAAAGTTGAATATTTAACAAATATATATATTTACATATTCGCGAGTCGATTGAATTTTAATTTGATTATAGTTTTTTTTAACACACTAGGCTTTGTTAAATTTTTATACTATCAATGATTATAAAATAACAATATATAGTAGTCGGGAGTTTATTTGGAAAAGCAGATGGGGCGCGTGTGTGCCAAAAAAAATTAAAGTCTGCGATTTATGTGATTGTGCACTCTATGATAGTCAGTCGTGGGAGAGACAACTTATTGTCAAATGGAGTGATGATTTTAATAAACTACAGTAATATTGTACGTTTCAGTTAAAATCTTATGAATGACACATTTGATAAATTTTTGATATTTAAAAAAATATTGATGATGGTTTTTTAAATAATTGTTACTCTTTTGCAAGAATAGTTGAAAGTATATTCTTTTGAAGTATATTGCAAATTATAGAATATTAAATTTTTTCTTTCTCATAAGCGAATTACATATATTCTGTATTATTAGTGTATTAATATCGCTGTAAATATAATAAAGATAAAGTGCAATAAAATAAACTTTATGTATGTGTAAAAATATATTGATTAAATTAATAAAATGATTGAGCGAATGATGAATGATAAAATGCGATACAAAGTTTTTTTAACTCAACCCAATACATAATAATACAAACTTAATTAACAGCCAGTTTCATAGTTTACATTGTAAACCTTACAATACGGAACACATTTCGCATTTCTTCGATGCATTTGTGTCATTCAATGAAAAGGCAAAATCTTTAAAAGTAGTGAATACTGCTGTGGTGCAGCACAATTTATGCCGAATTATTATTGCTTTAGCATCTGTGACGCATATGCAACGATTTGTAAATTAGGCAATTATTTTGCTTAAACACATTCGCTATGTTAGAAAGTTTTGGGATTTTTCAAAGAATTAAGCTGATTTTTATTCAAATAAAGCCATTCCAATTGTTGTGCCGAGTTTATATTGTATCGGATTAATTGGGGACTAATCGCGTGAACACACAACAATTGGTTTCCAACGCAAATCTGTAGCGCATAGAATTATTACCCACAAATCCCATACAGTTTTGTTCCGATTGTACGAATTCCTTTTTTTTAAATGAGGCAAACTTATCGAATTTATACCAATTGAATAATTAAACCAAAATTCAATTAACATTATAATTTTGCAATAAAATTACAGACGCTATAAACTTTTGACTTTTCATTAATACCTATACTAAAAGCTTGGCAAACAATTCTAAGAAAAATTTTATTGCATGCGAAGTCATAAAATTTTTAATTAAAACTTATCACTTATCTGCATATTAGTCGCAAGTAATATCTATATAGTTAGTTATAAGTAACAAAGAAAAAATTAAAAAACCAAAAAATTAGAAACCATTTATATCCACTCTTTGTATAAGTGATAATAAACTTATTGATTTTAATATTTTTTTAGTGGAAAACATCTAAGACAATGAAAATATTACACATTAACACAAATCGAATTAAAAAATTTATTATCGTCTTAAATGCCCTCAATTTTTCAAATATTTTATTAGTTTCTTAACAGATGTTTTTATTTTTGTTCGTTGTAATGGTATTCGTACAAAACGAAGGATTTCCTAGCGTAGACCAAACATTTTCCCAACGTTTTTTCACCCCCAATGCCTCTAATGCCTAATCTATAGTTTGCATTTAAAGCCTTAGATGTGTGTGCAGAGAGGCTGATGACTCGCGACGCGAGTCACAGATTTAGCTCTCGAAGCTTTATTAAAAATAAATTATCAATTGAAGTAATACTTCAAAATCTATAGCTGGCATAATGATCGTGTTTGTTTGAATACAAAAATTTTTAATTAAATCAAATCAAATGTTTTTCTCATCGGATGGTGAGATAATTTTTTTCAGAAAAAAAAACATTATTTTCAGTCGAAACATTGAACTGCAAGATAGTATTGTATAACTAACACATGCAAAATACAAACAATAGCCTCTCCTCTCGCTTTCTTTCTTTCTAACAGTAAAAGTTGAACTATTAATGCATCCTTTTTAAGTGCTCTGCCTCTAAGTTATAATTTTTGTTTACGTTGACGACTCAATTATTAATGAATTTATGATATTTACAATGAAATTTACTATTTTATTATACCTGTGTATTTTGAAATTCTAAAAGTCTATAATTATGACAATCGAAAAAAAACTAAAGCATTTAAAAATCATAAGACAAAAAGACATGTAAAGCAATAGTATTAGTATATTGTAAAAATCAAGTTCGCATTTATTTAGTAAAAATCGTATATTTTACTAAACTTAAGATAAAAATTAGCGTCTGGAGCGAGAAAGTGAGAATAAGTTAAACACACGACATCTAAAATAAATAATTGAACAAATGAGTTACAGTTTACTTTATTTATATTGCTTCTTCAAAAAAGAATGCTTAATACAGCAGTAACTTATAATCTCGAGTAATGTAGTACTACTTTGGCAATAAAAACACTCCAACTTTACGCACTTTTGAGCATCAAATATACCGTTTACAAACATTAGAGAAACATGTTATTAAACAGATTTAGTGAACAAATTGAATTGTTTTCATATCGAAATAACATTATGAAAATTCAGTTTACTAATGGATTATAAAGAATTTCAAAATCACTGCACAATTTTTAAGAAATTCAGAATAATACAGAAATTATTAATGCTTGCGAAAAATAACGATTGGAAATTTTAAGGAAATCATCTTAAATTAACTGTAAGAGGAGATAATATGGGGATGTTATAAAAATCCTTGTTTCAAATATGTTTAGCAGTGCATAGAGATAATAAAATTACGAATAAAATTAAACAATTGAATAAGGTTTTGCATCGCAAATAAGTAGAAACAACAAAAATTCTCGGTTGAAAATTTGAAAATGTTGTTTCAAATGTGTTGTGCTATTTTTCTATCAATCACTAAATACTAACCGACATATAGCCATAAATACGAGGAATTTTCAACTAACATCTAAGAAATTAGATATTTTAACTTTGTCTATCTGTAAAATCACGTCGATTTTTGCTCCGTTCACTATTTTGCCAAACGTAAACAAATCGTAAACTAGACTATTATTTTTAGATTTAAAAGTATTGAGATAACGAATAGCAAAAAATGCTTCAAAAGAGGAGATATGTTCAAACTGTTTTCCTGTTATTCATATATTTTCTTTGTGTACTGTTATTATTAAAAAAACAAGTTTTATATTGTAAATACAATTACAGTACTTATTAAAAGTCTATAGCTTTAAATTATTTATCAAAATAGATATTCTATATACAGTATGGGAATTTTTAAAAATTCGCTACGAGTAATATTCCACTTTCGGTAATATTATATTCTCAAACAATACTAAAAAAAACCATAACAACAACACGTATATTTTTTTTAGAAAACAACAACAAAAAATTCCATTAAATAATTAAAATTCAAAATAAAATGTTTGAACATAAAACATATTCATCTCGAATCCTAACCAAAACTAGAAAATCGACATAAAATATTTAGTTCACCACTAATCAATATTTAACCACAAAATGTATATTTAATAATAAACATTTCAAAACACAACTCTTTAACGTTTGTTTATTCTTCAAAACAATGAATTAATACTTACATGATCCTTCGTCAGTGCCATCTCTGCAATTAGGTGTTCCGTCACAATGCTTCGAAGAATGATAACACGTACCATCCATGCACTCCATATATCCTTGAGATTTATTACAGTTGTTGTAGCGTTGCGTTACGTTCGCGTCAGTGAATATAATAAGTCCGGCGTGCTATAGATATATAGAAACACAATACATTTAAATGACTTTTACGACTAATCTAATAAAAATAAGAAAACAATATAACAATGGCTAAAGTAAATAATAAAACACGAAAAGCTCTTTAAAAAGCAGTTTAAACTTATGCATTAACTACATGTATATTTGTATCTACAGAAACAAACGAAAAAACCCATTTCTTAAATATATACCTCAAAAGTTGTATTGGCATCGATACCATAAGTACCCGAAGGAAAGTGTACGAAGCGATCGATTCGTCCCTCACGTGACAGCCATATATGCGTGAGCGTGCCATTCCTGGAGTGTGGCGACTGATCGAAAGTGCTCATCTTCTTGAGAACGTCGGCATAGTTAATTTGATCGCCCACTTGTAATGAGTATAAATCCTTATCGAGCGCTGACAGTCCGACATAAGTGCCTGGCGTTCCCTTAACCACAAACTCGAGTGTATCGCCAGTTTTGTCTTTTTGATTATTGAGAGCGACAGTGAAATTGTTTCTCGATATGCCGTCAACAGGAAATGTGAGCGAATCAGACACCACTTCGCCACCGCGAGCGATGTCATAAATCACTATTGTCGATGACGGTGCCATTTCTGGTGACAGACTCACCGCGAACGTCTTGATAGATGAGGTCATTTCCTCTCTTCCGGTCATTAGGACCATACCCTTTGACACGATCACGTAAGAGAATAGTTTCACATAATAATTGGCACGAACGTGAAAGATAATATATTCGCCAACTTTTGGCTGTTTTGTACTCGTGGACACATGTATTAAGCGCTCTGAAGGCGCGTGTGTGGCGTACGCTCTCAGCTCTTGAGCGCGAATTGTTTCGCCATTAGCGTCTTTAAAGTAAGCATCAAGTGATAAATATTGGACGTCATTAATCAATCGCTTGTCGTTCAGTTCTGTTTTTAAATTAATTGATATCTCCCATAAGCCGGAATTAATTGAGGACATCGGCACCGAAATCGTCTGTAAACTTCTCGCGCCGCTGCGATAAAACTGTACTCGTGGTCTGATTTCCAGTTTTTGATAGATAAGTCTGTCAAGAGGTAGCGGCGATCCGTCATGAAATGATACGGCAACGTACGCTTTGAATGGCATCGGAGGTTTGAACACTTGTGGCATTGATCCCAGAAATTTAAGTTTCACGCGCGAAGTGAATATGTAAGCGCGCGCGTGTCCCGAGTAAATCAGATTAAGAAAGCGTTCGCCGACAAACGCCGTCACAGTTATTTTCGATCCATCCAGTGGTGAGCCTTTCGCAAGTTGTGACACTATTTCCGACATTGGTATACGAAACTCTCTGTAGCCGTTAAACTATCAAATATATAAGATAGTGTGAGTGCATGATAGCATGATATAGTGAGTGACAGCGCGTTTCATCT
This sequence comes from Steganacarus magnus, assembly GCA_034698365.1. Classification (NCBI taxonomy): domain Eukaryota; kingdom Metazoa; phylum Arthropoda; class Arachnida; order Sarcoptiformes; family Steganacaridae; genus Steganacarus; species Steganacarus magnus. The sequence goes on from JAQIVF010000249.1 coordinate 17,635, forward strand.
CTTAATTTTTAAATTTTGTTTATTCAGTGTGCTTTCGGTGTAAATATTTAAGAGAGAAGTTAATTTGAGTTTAAGGATCTGCTACAGTAACTGTGCACTGCAGCAGCAGATTCTTGGCGGCACACTTTTATTGTCACCAAATAACAGCTGCATATTCACTTTTGACTGATTGGGCAAAAATATTTTTAGCTTTCAACTCATAACAGTCGTAAGCGCGTCTAATGATAACTATTTAAATTCTTTTTTTTTTAGAAAAAAATATCAGCCACTAATTAGTGGATGCGATAACCGATAGCGAGTGAACGAATGAACGAAACATAAACCTCAAATCAATCATTATTTTGACAAAAAGAACCTCTAATCGTCGTCTATAATCAATACTGTAAACTTGAATGAAGCAACAAAAAAATCAACAGAATAACTACTACTCTTACATATCTTTCCGTTGTCTCGATTGCTGGTCTGTCGAAATAGTTCGTGGCTTCTTGTCTTGTAGACAACAGTGTGTACAAAACTGTTAGATTACCAACAACTGGTACACCGCTTGTAAAACTTAAAAAAAAGAAAAAGATTTTAGATGAGAAAAATGTGATAATAAAATAACACGTAAGCATGCGATAAATTTTTATTAAAACATTTTCACGCAACAAATCTTATACAGATATCTCTTATGCATACATATGAGAAAATAATCTTTTGTGTCCTCTCTCTTCTCATACTAACAAGACATAAAAAACGAAAAAAAGAAAGAAAAAACACTTACTTAGCCATTATCGAGCCGTATATATATTGGTCTGTTTGCAGGAAAAATGCAGGCATCGAGACATTCACTTCGAATCGTGTTTGATCTATGAATTGAAATCAAAACAGACATATAAATAGTAAATATGTGCTAAAAACTATAAAATCGAAATACTGTTCAAAAGTTTTTTTAAACATTTTTTAAAAGAAATTCTATTATTCTATTTGCACATTTAATGGTTTGGCAATAAAAGCATTTTGTAACTCATTATTTATTTTATTTTTTTTTTCTTCACATGTGTGCGCATCAATACTTAATAACAAACACTGGTCGTGTAATAACACTATTATTGTTTGTCATGTAATCTGCTATAGAAATATAAAGACAAAAAAATCGTTTAGCGGGTAAATGATGTTTCTTTAATATACAGAAGAGGAACAATAATTGTCGAGATCTCTATCAGCCATAAAAAGCCATTTGAAAATCATAAGTCTTAACTATTGTTTAGTTTGAAGATAAGTTTAATTTTAGTGATGCATATATACTAGTTTTATAGAGCGCTTTAAAGCCCGTAAGCAACAATTTTTTATGAATAGAAAACGACTAATACTAATAAAAAGTTTTGCAGAAAAATTTTTACGATCACGCAATATAAGAATACTTTATTATTACTACTATTACTATTCTTATATTCACATACAATACTCCTCAACTGCGAACTGTTTCTCTTCGATCTGTCCTTGAGCCACAACTCGAATCGTCCAATTTTGACCATAAACGGGCTGCAATGATAATGGGTACTCAAGACTGACTGCTCCTACAAAACAATAATAATGAGATGTGAAAATTTATTGAAAAATATGCAAAAACTAATAAAAAAACGGTTTATTGCATTTCTCTATCTCTATCTCTCGCATACCTCTTCTAAATGACTTTTTTCTCATTTATTTTAAAAAACCCTAAAATAAAAGATAAGCTATAAGCTATTTGAAAGAGAAAAAATCATTTAAGTGATGGCGAGAGAGAGAAGAAGAAAAAACGCATCAAAAGCAGCGATCAAAACGCATACCGAGATTACTCTGTCTCGATAGCCATCTCCTCATAATAGCTCCTTTCGGATCAATCATATAGATATCAATGGCATCGGAAAAGGCCTTTAAATCGGTGGTGATTGGAATGGCACGAAAGCGGACGGTCTGGCCCTGCATGTAGATTGGCTTATCTGTTGCTATGAATATGGTCATTGAGCGCTGAGAAAATTCTAAGTATGTCTCGTTGATGAATGCGGTTCCGCCGAGAACGCCATTAACATTACCCTCCACTCGTAGCTTATAAACGCCTGGTATTGAAGTCGGAGGAACGCGAAGGAGCAGTATCTCCGGAATTCGTTCCTTGCATTCTTGTGCCGCTGATGCGAGTTCCACTCCATTCTGTGTGCGATGCGTGTGTTTAATGTTATTAATCAGAAATACTGCGTGTTAAGCAATGCGTTATATAAAGTTTCGCGTATCAATTCTCTCACGTTTCAACAACAAAAAAGTTTATTATGTTAATAAAAAAAACGTAAATACTCAGTAATTTTAATATATATATATTAATTAGTGATTCTCTGCTTAATTTTAGACGGTATTCCTTTAATATTAACTTGTTTGCCACAACGAAATTAATTATTAATAATATTAGACACATACATGACAGCTCCAATTTAAATCAATTAATACTGTCAAGTAAGTGTAAAAAACTTTTTATCTATAATTTAAACGTTCCGATTCTATTGATACATGTTATTAATAATTAATGACAAGAATACGAAAATTATAGCGAGTTTACTAGTGTTGTTTCGATTACAGTTTTTAAAAAAACTCTATTGTGAGTTTTAAAATACCATTTCTTTATTTCAATAGCATTTTGTTCAAAATCCAAAAATAATAGCAATAAAAAATGCTGTGTTTAATTTAGAAAGAAATTCAATACTATTCCTTTATATTATTATGTAAATTGTATTCGATTACTCAAAATAATTTTAAATTCAATTTTCTAATATATTTCTATTTCTATTTAAATTTTTTAAAAATGAAACAGCACTAAACCATTAAACCATTAAAGCATTAAACGTTTCAGTTCCAATTCCAATACATTAATTACAGAGTTTATAGCTAATATTAAAACATAATTCTATCATAAGCTTCAGCATATTTATGCTCAATAAAATTATTGTGTACGCAAACAAAAGTTTATTTAAATTTATCTTTTTAATAGTATTTAATAAAGTTTAATAGCTATAACTACGGTATTTGGCATTCATAAACAAAACCATCGTATAGAACAAATAAGACAATTAATCTCTCGTTTATGCAATGCTCTCTAACTTCACATAATAAACTTTTGATACTGAGAAACGTGAACACTATTTATAGATTTAATGAGGCAACCAATTAACGAAAACGACACACACAGCACAACACACACTCGCGCCACAAGAGAGCACACATACCCGTTGAAGAGATGCCCTCGCAGTTAATGGCGAGTTTGATCGATACACTGTCACTGACACGCGGTATACTTGTCCGGGACGTAATGTCTTCGATGCTAACACAAAATAAGTCCTGGTTTGCAAAAAAAAACAAACAAACAAAGTTATTACTTGTCTCATCGATCATATACTGTATGTTCTGATATTAATAATAAATATTATGCTTTTCCAATCAGTAGTAGATAATCATGAAAAGCAAAAAGGAAATGAAAGAGAGAGAGAAAAATGAATAAACGAGAGAATAAGAGGAATAGTGAGGTTAAACGTAAGTTTTAACGTAACAGTGTAGCTAAATATGGAAGAGATTTTTAGGTTAAAATGTTTTTCCAGTTAACTAAGATATTAAACGAATGCGTGCAAAAAGTATTTGTTTTTCCAAAAGATATAAAACAAGAAACATTAAAAAGTGCACACTTATATCGCATGAAAGTTTCCTGAAATCATTTTTATATAGACTATACAACGTATTTGCTGTTTGGATTATGTTTAAATGGGTTTTCTTCTCTCTCTGTTTTTGGGGTGGAAACCATGTCAATACACTTAAATTTTTCGTGTTGTACGCCACGACGTATGGCTTATTTCACCGGTCGTGAACATTATGTTTCAGTCAGATTTAATTGAATCACACATGAATATAACGTTATACTGTAAACTAAGAATATATTGAGTGTGTATGATATGAAATATTTTTTAATACCCGCTGATTTTTGTAAATCCGTTTTTTTCAAAAAACATATACCAGAATAAGTATGCATACGAAGAAGTTATGACTAATCATTCATTTCATATTCAACAACATATCTCACACATAAAACTAACGCATAATTTAGAAGTTTGAAACATGAAAGTTTGAAGAAACAACGCGAATCAAAGCACCGATTCTTTCCGCATATACGACACAAGCGCTTTTTCAGAAAAATCCAATGCCTATTAATATAAATTTAAACAAAATAAACTGACGGCGAGAAGGCTGGGAAATACTGATATACAGTATACTGTGTGTAATATTATTGCCAAAGTTTTGCACGGAGAAAGACAATATAAGTCTAGTTTAGATATCAAATATATAGGCAAAAACTCATAATATCTTCCCCTCCGCCGTCGTTCTGTTAAAAAAACTGGGAGTGAACACTACTCAGGAGATGAATACTATATTTTTTTGTTTAAGGATGATTGCAATGTCATATTTGGCTGATGTTATCATTGAGAAGTGAGAGCGAGAGCCAGGAGAGAGAAAAAGAAGTTAAAGCATAAGTCGCACAAAGCAATCGATTTTTTACAGCCAACCAAACAACTCCCTTGAGTAACATTTGACTTAACAGAAAATTACAGAAAATCAAAATACTGTGTGTTATTCACTCTCGATTCTACAAAATCACTATTGTCTTTACTACTCTCTCTCTCTCTCTCTCTCTCGCTCTCTCTCTCTCTCTCTCTCGCTCTCTCTCGCTCTCTCTCTCTCACTCACCGTAAAGCTATTATTCACGGCTTTTAATGATTAATATTTAACTCATTTACTTCAAACTCTTGTCAAAGTTTTGTATTGTATTAAGCCAATCATGGAATGAAAAAAAAAACCGGAGGGGAATGAATGAGAAAGTTTAAATGATACAGAATTTATAAGTGAATTAATAATAAGTGCCGGCATATTAAAACTTTTCTCATTCTCTACTCTGCCATTAATTAATGCCACTATTGTCTATAAAGCACTACCAAAGTACTACTACTTAGCCGTCTTCTTTTGTCTTATGATTTAAAGTGTGATAATTCGTAATAACGAAAAAATTATTGCTTATAGGCAACAACACACTTAAAAAGGCTATACAGTATTACGGGAATTATTCGTCAAAAAAATAAGAGTGAGAGGCGAGCAGTAAAGCAAGATTTGTTTCTTTAATGCGTAATTTGTTTGTCACCTGTGCTATGATTATAGGGCGCATTCAATTTGCTTTTAAAAGTTGGAGATTTATTAATAGTTTGGATAAGAATGAGTAAAAATATATAGTTTTGAAGTCACGGCTTTGTGATGCCAGAGAGAGAGAGGGCTAAACACAAATACAATTTTTTCCACTATAACCTTATAGTTTAAAGCAGGTTTGTTCGCAAATTTTTCGATCACGATATGAGAGTAAAATATACATATAATAAAAAATAATATTCAAAATATATACTGTGTATATAATAATTACAAATACCGGTACAATAAAAAAATCAGAAAAATTATTCAACTAAATATTATGCGTTACAACTAAATTATTTATTATCAGATGACTCGTTGTATGGCACATATTAATGTTAAGCATACATTAGAATTATTCTGAGGCTCATCTTTTTTGAAGTAAAATTATCATTTTATCAGAAAAAAATAATTTTAGCATACAAGATGAGAAAAAACTTATTTAATTTAATTAAAAATTGATGTATGCTCAACACACTTGTTATGCTGATTATAGATTTTAGAGGCATTACTTCGAGTGATAATTTATTTTTAATAAAGCTTCGAGAGCTAAATCTGTGACTCGCGTCGCGAGTCGTCAGCCTCAGTGCACACACGTCTAAAAACTATAGATTAGGCTTGAGAGGCATTAGGGGTGAAAAAACGATGGGAAAATGTTTGGTCATACGGTTGGAAATCCTTCGTTTTGTACGAATACCATTACAACGAAACAAAAATAAAAAACATGTATAAGAAAACGAATAAAAAAATATTTGAAATATTGAGGGCAGATAAGACGGTAATATAAAATTTATAATTCAAATAATTGTTTCAATTTGTGTTAATGCGACATAATTGCGTTTAGTGTTAGATAATAAATTAAATGCAACAATTATTCATCAATAAAATAATCAAAAAAAAATTTAAAAAACAAATTATTGACGTTAAATGCATTCATTCTGGCAAAACATATTTCTCTGACTCTAAAACGAGTAGTTTTAGTTCATTAAAATAACCACTCCATTTGACAAGAGGTTGTTCGCCAAAAAAAATGGGTCTGAATTTGGACTATCATAGAGAGACTACAATGAAATAAAATCGCAGACTTTAATTTTTTTTTGGTGCACACACACACGAGCGCGACACCCCATCTGCTCTTCCAAAACAAACTTTCGACTGGTCTCTTATAAAACTGTGTACAGTTATTATTCCGATATATCACTACAATTGTATGTTGCATTGTGTTATTAAATAACCATCAAAATAAATACAAATCTCAACAAAGCTAAGTGAGTTTTAAAAAAAACAATAATTAAATTAAAATTTAAAATACAGTCAACTCTCAAATACAGTAAATAAATTTTTTTGGCAAATACACAACTCTTTGACAACAAAAAACAAATTTTTCGAATCACACCCTAAAGTATAAAACTTAGAATTTTTTTAATTCAAGTTTTTGTGTAATGACGTCATTTATGTGAACAGAGAGTAAGAAAATATGATTTTAAAATAAATTGATGTTTCAAATTTAAATCGACACGCAATAAATTGCAGTGTTTCACAGACCGAAAGCCACTCTCCAACGGATGTTGCGAATCAAAACGGCGAGAGAGAGAATGAGGAAAGCAGAGCGCAGAAAAAGGAAAAAAGGAGAGCGAGAAAGCATAACAATAACCAGAACTATGAGCGGTAGACTAGAAACGATAGCGAAAAGTTTTCTAGTTTTACAATAACTAGAGTAACAACACTACTATCGTATAACAAACCAAAATATACATATAATAATAATAATACATAAAACGTACGGTTCGTGTTGAACGAGATCGCGATTGATTTCATTGCCAGTCACACCGAAATACTTTGGCGGTGACTGTGACTGTGATTGCGGTGATTGACAATTGGACGGCGAGTACAGATGAACGATAATGAACAACAAGTAAACACAAGTTACTGGTGGCAACATTTTTTAGTGTGCACTGTTTTAAAACTATTTTTTTTAAATTCAAAACAAACAAAAAATAAAACTTAAATAAAAATAATCTGATGAGAGAGAGATAGCGATCTCTATTATAGTAGATGATGGTTGTGGTGCTTAATAATAATCAAAAAAGGAGTTTATTTTGAATTCATATATTAATATAGAGGCGTAGTCTCATCTGGTGAAGCGTTGGTTCGCTCGACTCAAAGCCGTGGATATGTTTGTAGTATTGAAACACGTTTTGCTCTGAGCGTAATCACAACAGGCATAAAACATTGTCACGAATCGCTATATACCTATGCGTTTCACTTCACTCTCTTTCGCAGTACACCTGTACATATATATATATATATACCTGGAATGTCACGGTTATTCCTCTCCAATATACAGTTTACACAATATTATATATCAGTTTATGAACCATTTTATTAGACCATATATTAGCGCTTTGCGTTTATGGTATCACTACTTCATTAAACTATAACTTTTTTTCTTACATAATAATAACTTTTTCTTAACAAACTTTGAAAGCTTTTTTTCACACAATGTTTTGATGCGAATGTAAGATCGAAGAGAGACTAAAGCACTGATCACTATAAAAGCTGTACGAAACTTGTCGTTACCAGCGACAGCAGAGCGAAAGTTCAGTTTGCAATCACAACAAAGTAAATGCCTTTCTTCTGGCGTTTCCTCTGCGCGCATACAACACTCGTTAATTTACAAGCTGTAATGCAGGCTATATAATACTTACAGCGCTCCCACTGTATAGTTGTACTATAATAACGCCATCTCTCGAACGTATGCGTATTACTCATCGGCTTTTGTATAATCACTTGATTTTTATTTTATGTTTTGGTTTTGTTTTTCTCTGTGTGTGTATTCTCTTGATTCGGATACAGTATATATTCTTGTATCGAGGTTTAGTGTCTCGTGATTTCGAAGTAACGCTAAAAACATAAAATCGAAAAAAAGCTGTCGAATATTGCGCTCGATATTTGCTCGCAAAGCCATTAATATCGCAGACATAAATTTTAATTGAATTGACGCCAATTTACACGATTTGAAAATCAAAAAATGTTGATTAAAGTAAAAGTACGTTCACTTTATTAATTATAACTTAACTTTAAATGTAAACCATTATTAAAAATATTTATTCAATGTTTATTTGCATTAATTGCGTGTCCGATTAGACTCTGACGGGAAAAGAGGTAATATTACACGTGCTTTCAGTTAGAAACGCGTTTCTGTTATACTATTGATTTAATTGAATATCTATTTGTGGTTTAGATCGAGATCGACATCGAGCCGACGGATAAAGTGGAAAGAATTAAGGAAAGAGTGGAGGAGAAGGAAGGCATACCACCCGCGCAGCAGAGACTCATATTCTCTGGAAAACAAATGTAATAATAGATAATAGTGAGACGTAATCAAATACAATAAGCATTTTTTCACTGTTAACAGGAATGATGACAAGACTGCTTCAGATTATAAAGTGACGGGCGGTTCAGTGCTTCATCTCGTGCTGGCGTTACGCGGCGGTTATATGTTCTTGTGGTGATTTCTTTATATTATCTATATAAACATTTTCTTCGCTCGAAGATCTCTTGCCGAACGATCTTTTAGTTTTATTAAAATGTAAACTTAAAAAAACCAATAAAATAAGTAAACGAAAATATTTTCCACGGCTAATATTTGAATTGTTTTTTTATTGTAAATCTACTTATGATAACGTGTGGATATTAATATTAATTTTTAATTTGGATTATATAATAATAAAAAAATACATTTTTAATTCAACTTATTATCAAAACAATGTAGTAATTCTTTTTTTGGTACTTATTATTTGCTATTATTAATATTATTATTTGTGCTTGAAATGTCAAGTAAAATGACAATTTATAAAAATATTTATCAAAAAGTTAAATTCGATTCAATATTGAACGATGGAATATAAAGGCGTTGGAATGTTTTTGCGGCCATCGAGTGCCACCAATTCGATCAAAACGGCGCACTCGAGCACACGACCGCCACAACCATTCACTAATTTAATGGACGCGTTCAGCGAACCGCCAGTCGCTATCAAATCGTCGACTATAATACAGTTCGAGGCGGTTTTGATCGCTTCGGTTTGAACCTCGAGTGTATCCGTGCTGTATTCGGTCAAATATTTCACTTGTTTCACATCACCGGCAAGTTTGCCAGCTTTGCGTATCGGAATGAATGGCAGTTTCAGCTTCAGCGCGATTATCGGCCCAAATAGAAAGCCTCGCGATTCCAAGCCAAGTATGGCATCCACTTTCGAGTGATTCGTTTGAATGTGTTCGATAAATATTTCGATGGTGTCATTGAACACATTCGGTTCGCGAAGTATCGGAAACATATCACTAAACGAAAAAAGAGAAAGAGAGAGATATTTCATTAAGATAAGTGGGAATTTAATATTATTTTTGTTTTCATTGATAAGTTACCAAATGAGAAAAATAAATAAATTTAATTTGTGTCTTGTCTCTGATATCAAATAAATTGAAAAGTTTTTTAAATTTTTATTTTGCGAGACGAGTTGCAAAAAGAGATAATTATTTTCTGAAAACGGTATTTCGTCAACACTTAAATGCCAGTCACGATATTTTACTAAATATATATTTTTGAACATTAAATTATCATAAAATTAACACAAATAAAGCAACAACAAAATAAAA
>JAQIVF010000250.1:0-27513 GCA_034698365.1 Steganacarus magnus
CATTTACAACCAATTAAAATTCCGAAAGTTTTAAGCAACAACAAAAAAGTCGGATTTCCGAAAAAGTAGAGGCTCTGCACATAGTATCAAATTTTATTATTAATTTTCATGATAAATACATTATTGTTAATTGAGTAATTAGTAAATCAAGCAGTAAGTAAATAAATTCGTTGGAGAATTAAATTAATTTAATTCGATAAACGTTAGAAATTTTTGAAGTTTTAAATCTGAAAAATGCTTTTTTTCTCTAAATAATAAGAATGTCTAATACGTTTAACTCTAAATACGCAGCTATTTTATGGCTATTTTCGCAAAAAAATGTAATCGCCTTACGAGTTAGATAAAGAAAGTTATGAGGTTTTAGATTAAGGTAATATTTTAATACATAATTTAAAAATCTCTATTTACAAAGAATAATCTGTAGTCTAAAACTTAATGGCATTATAAGACGAAGTCTATAAGTAAGTGTTAATTTTAATTGATTGATTATTATTTATGACAGCATAATAAATAGTAATTTGAGAAATGATGCAACCTTAATATAAATCATGCCATAGATTTCAGGTGATTTGACCCAAAAATATATCAGCCGTTTCCATGAAATGCTTAGCGAAATGAAATAGAAAAAACTACTGGCGGCACAATAACAACAATTGCCTTATGGTCTGATTGATAACACGCGTGATAACGCAAGTAAAAAACAGAAATAAACAGTAATAACACTAAAATATTTTATTTACAGTAATAAATTAATAACTGTACGTTAACAGTCATAAACTAAAATTTATTAATATATAGGCATATTGGGTAAAATCTTCTTTATAATGTTGATGTAGAATTCGTTTTCCTAAAAGTTTTCAGATGTGATTCATGAATCAACGTAGAAATAACTTTGATATAAAATTAAAATCTATATAAATGTTATATAATCTTATAAATAATTCCATAATATATATGATTCACTTTTAAGTTCGTTGATAAAACTTTACATATTGATTGCGACACATTTAAATCAAAATTAAATCACAATTTCATTATAAAGGTTCCAATTCTTGCATTAATGGCTGTTGTGATTCTGAACTAATAGCTCCTCTTTTATGCATTTCGTATCTCAACTCATCTTTCGACGTGCGAACAGGACTGTTCATATTTGGATGATTATCGGGAATATCGTCGTCATTACTACCTTTTCCCTCATTGGGTGGCGAAACAATACATTGAGTATCACTGCGTTGGTGATGCATATTTGTGTAGTAGTACTGAGAACTGGTTCGATCTCGATTCGGCACCATTCGAGTGAACTTACTGTTAAAATTGTTAGCACTTTCACTGTTACTGCTGTACTGAATTAGTTCGGGTATAAACGCAGTGACGAGGATTGCGAGAAAAACTAAAAAAGCTCCGAAAACAAATGGTGGTCCGGGTATCATCTGTTCATCAGGGGAATAGAGACGATGCGTTATACTCGAATTGATTAGTTTATCATTGATTATTAGTGCTCCCCTTTCACCGCCTATTGGAATGTTAGGAGTAAGATCAACATGAAATAAACTGAAAATTAGTCCATAAACGGCTGGACCCAAACCATTACATAAGCCCCTCATTCCAGTTATCATTCCTTGAACCAAACCTTGTTTATCGGCGTCAGAATATGTTGAAACATAAGCACTTATAGCGGGATATGCTAAACACAAATAATATAATAATAATTTGATATTAGTTTCTAAAGAATAAAATATTTACTTATGCTCGAAAGAGCAGCGATAGTGCCTGCCGTCCACATCATCCAAGTTTGAGATCCGAATCCATACCACATTAACTGAAGCATTTCAAATAACAGACCAATCATTATTGTGTTTTTACTTCCAACAGTTTTCATCAACATTGTAAGCATAGCCGTCTATAAAATAATAATTATTAAATAATTTTAAAATACTACATAATTCAATAAAAATGGTCACAATTACCTGAGCAATAACAGACAGCAGTCCAACAACAGCAATAAATAGCGCAACGTCTTCAGCCGAAAATTTCATAACAAGTCTTAAATAAACAAAAAAACAAGAATACTGTCCCGCTTCGGGTAAGTATGACAGGAATACGGCCACACAAAGCATTAGTATCATTCTGTCTTTTCCGACTTTGCGAAGCGACGCAAAAGGGTCGGCCTGTTCCCAAACTGATATCGATTTAAGGCGCAGTTTTTCCGATAATGATTCGGGAACAAAGAGCGCAATAAACAATACGTCTATCACTGCGATCATTGTTGCTAAAAATATGACTAGATTTTCACTGTAGACACTACTTAGGTATGCGCCGAGAGCTGGAGATGTTACTAGACTAGCAGCGAATGTGGCAGAAACCTAATTGTTAACGAGTTATAGACAACGAGTTAAAAAAGGATGCTTAGAAACACAAACCACATCAAACAACATACCAGCCCGTATGCAGAACTTCTTTCGTGTTCACTCGTCACATCAGCGACATAAGCAAATACTACTGAAAATGTAACCGCAAAAACTCCCGAAAGTGATATCATCGCAAAATACCACCTAAACAATTATAAAATGTTTAAATTAATTATATTTAAAAAACTAAAATACGGACACTTTAACACGTGTAACGCTAATAAAACTTGCAAACGCGTTAATTCGAGTAATATTCATTTAAACTTTCGTATAATTGTCAAATTATGGTAAATCTCTAAACATTAAAAAAATAAAACAATAATTATACCATGTATTAATCCTCATTAAAGGAATTGGCGAACACGTAAAAAATACAGTCAATAATAGAAATAACTTTCTTCCCCATATGTCAGAGAGAGATCCAATTAATGGTGCGCTTAAAAATGACAAAAATCCCTAAAAAGGTATTAAAATTAGTTAAATAAATGCATTGTTGTGCACACATTACGATTAATTTACTTTAATACCAACAATCAAACCATTCATAAGAAAAGTGTGATTCGGAAACGTTTCATTTAAAACCTAATCAATAAATAACCAATTATATTGAAATTATATTAAATTTGATTACGTGTTTGTACGCGACATACAGTTATCATTGGTGTGGTCAACAGTCCCCACGCGAAGAATTCTAGAAATATCACTACAAGAGCGTGATATACAGTCGGTTCCGAAAATGCGGACATCGTGTGAAATGTGAACTGTGATAGCAATACATTTAATTATAGCAAATTATTCACGTATCGGTTACATCGCGCGTGTACTGTATATCGTATAACATTACACATTACTTACGGATAATGAATGCTTACGACCAGTTCTTATCATACCAATCACGCGTTTAGACATTATTTTCATATATAATCATTTATGGATTGTAATTATCGTTTATTTTATTACGTTAAATACATTTAACTATATTTTTTATACGAGCTTTTTATTATAGAAATATTTATCAAAAAATATTATAAAGAAGTATATAAATATAATATAATATAATTAGTTATAAACGGTAATTAATTTTGCACATAATTATGAAAGTATGTGCTCATAATTAACAAATTGGTGTACAAATATATCGTTAATAAATAGTGTTATGTTACGATGCGTTACGTTCTGTTACGTTACGTTACGTTCGCACACAAACACACGTTCGCTCATTACATGATGACTCGCACACATCCTTCAAAATTCACATCTAATAATACACATAAGCTTATATGTTCTGTCGTTGAGGTATACGAGCATTGGTTGTTCCAAAATTGTTCCCCTATTTATTATCGCCTAAATTTTATTATCTCAAATTCATCTCAAACTTTTCTAGATCTAAAATTACTTTCTTCCTCGAAATTGATTTGAGATAAAAAATTTTATTTCTGAATTTTTGTGCAAAATTTGTTGCAATGAATGAATTCTAGTGAACCATTCATTAGTGGAACGCACTAGAAATACATCACTAGGTTTACAAATTCTAATCTCACTGACAATTTCATTTGTTTAATTAATCTAATATTTGCAAAATAATTTTAACTTATAATTTTATATTAAAACTTTTAAATGTAAAATATTTATGAGGCGGAGATTAATAAATACTTTTATGTTCTATGCGTAATATTTAATATTAGAACAGAGCAATTAAATAGTAAGTTTTTTGACAGTTGTCAAAAAAATTAACTCACGGATTATAAAAGTGATTTGACAAACATGTTATGATGACTATTCAATAACACACCGCTTGTGTTAAAACAATTCTTTTCAAGTGCAAAATATGTCAATAACATAAACAAAAAACGAAATACTGTACATAAACAACCTTAAGTGTTAGATTTTTTTTAGAAAAGTTATTAAAATATTTTGAATCGTGTTAATCTTATCGATTCTCATTAAAAATTACTAATTTACGTTAGCAATACTCGCTGACATGTTTGGGTATAGCGTTACCGTTTAGATTAGCTCATTCAAAACATTTTTGACCATTACCATCACACATTTTAGATATTTCGACCATTCTGTTTGAACACATTTTTAAATAAATTGTATTGCCTGCCAGAATTTAAAATTTTTAAGATTTCATCTCTTTTATTCAAAAAAAACAATATAATATTCCTAGTATGTTCTATGTTTGTGATATTCAATTTCGCAATTTCAATTTGTAAAACATCTGTTTCATTAGTTTGGAAATAGTTTAAAAATTAGAAAATATCGGATGTTAGAAATAAAGTTTAGTTAATTTATATGTCGATTAAGAAAAACTCAAGGTAGGAGTGCTTTCCAGTGTGTTCTAATAGAATGTGAACAGAAATACCTGTTGGGGTGTCAAAAGATACTCGATGTTTTGGTAATTTCTAAATTTTGTGTCCTACTCTTATTTACATTCTTTACATCCAGAGCTTGAGAAAATTACACACTAGTCTAGATAGAGTATAATGATTTAGTATAATTTGGAACTTATGCATCTGAAGGTACGATTTTACTATTTGTCATGCATAACAAACAATTTGTAAATGTGTATTAAGTTCAGAAATCATTAAATTAATTAAATAAGAACAAACATTTATGATGAGCTCATTTTCATATTGAGATTATTAAAATAAACCAAAGCTATATCGAAATTCTCAATTTCGTGTGCAGGTCTTACACAATGGTAAAAAAGTTAGCTAAATTTAAAAACTAATTAACATTCATTTCGCATTAATTATCTTCATAAGACATTATATATTATATTTAAACTCTAAATAAATGACAAATCTTCACAACTTTACTTGTTTACTGTATATAAAGCAAATGTATTGTGTTTGCACACAATTTTTAAAAATATATTTAAAGATTTTACGAGAGTTTACTTTGATATCAGAAGATAAACTATCTATAATTAATAAATTTATTGACTTTATTTCAATATTTTTAATTTGATTTAATTTGATAAATTTTAGGTTTTTAACATAGTCAATGAGAGTCGATAATATAAGTTTACTAAAATGCTTGGAAGATACTCTACTTGCCTGAACTATACGCAACTCATTTACTAGTTTGACTCAAACCTTTAGTAAAACAGAGTAAAAGCCAATTTTCGGACTTTTCACTAGACTGGACTGGACTGATCAGTCTCTAAAATTAGACTGAGTTGGATTTTGTTCTAATTTTAAGGATTATTAAGGGAGAAGAACAATAGAAAATTGCTAATGACTTAGACTTTTTGACGATTAGAAGCTTAAATATATCGATAATTGATTTAAGGAGGTCAATTGGTCATTGTTTTTCTCCCTTCATAATCCTTAAAAATAAAAACCCTTGTGACCAAACTTAAATTTTTCTAACTGTTTAGAGTATTTTCTAGTAGGTTATCGTTTAGTTTTACTCCGAGTCAAACTAGTAAATGAGTTTCGTATAATGTCGAGTTTAGGCGTGGTTTTACTTTTTGTGTGAGAAATTCTCGGACTCTTCACTTGTACTTATCCTTATAAGTAATTATGGGGATAAGCTCAATTGTAGCAAGCTTGAGCTTAAGCTCAAATAAAATGAGTATTGAGCTTGAGCTTACCAAATTTACGCGAATTTGAGCTTGAGCTTTGAGCTTAATTTAAATATTTTTAAAATCAAAATTTATTTACTTGCAAATTAAAATAAAATAAACACATTTTAAAAATCGATTTCTAATTAAGTGTGCTCATTTTTCATGAAAATTAAGTTTTAAATGTATTTCTATGCCAACTTATAAGGTAAAAATTTTTCACTTTTGTGTGCAACACCTAAATTTAATGATACTATTCTGTATTTACATAAGCTCGGTAAGCGCCGGACTATGAGCTTGATCTTTAACTTACTGAGCTTAAGCTCATAATGTCTGAGCTTTGAACTGGTCTTATAAGCTCAAAATGTTCTGTCGAGCTTGCATTGGCCGAGCTTAAGCTAGCTTCAATAAGTTTGAGCTTATCCCCATCACTACTTATAAGCTGACCAGCAGCAGCTGCAGCATTCGATGCAAATCATTTGAACTTTCATCTGCGAATTAGAAAATTCTAGACCATATAATACCTGGCTTTACTAACTTAGAATGGTTATTATATTTTAGGAATTAATTTTAAAATAAATAAAAACAATAACAAATATTCATAATTAATTCAATTAAAATAAATTATATTTTAGTAGTGCACTCTGCGATCGCACACTCCTTTTATTTTAGTTTCTTTAATCATTTAGAAAATAAATTATAATTTATAAGATTGTTAAGTCGCTCAAAAGTCTTATAAAATGAGAAATTTTATATGCTTTTAAAATTTCGAAGGCATATTCAGAAAAATGCATTCATCATCACTTATTATATTAAAATCATCATTTCATTTACTTTCTCTGTCACGTTCTCATAAAATGAGTAGATTTTAATCCATAATAAATTTTTTAATTATTCAAAAGAATGGATTTTACTTTTGAAGTTAAACTTTTTAAAAATTTTATTTATTTTTTATTGTTGCACGTTATTCTTTTGCGCGACGGGTGGGTATTTCACTAGTTATGATATAAAGTAATGAAGGACAGACTGCCACACACTATACAGTACATATCTGTATCCTCTTTTGCAGTCTGATAAAAAAAATTTCAAACAACTTTGAATTGAATTAATGTTTCGATATTGTATTTCATAATAAATTTAATAAATTTGAACATCTACTGCAAACATTTGATTTGTTTTTTGAGGTAAAACGCCGACAGCGTTCACATAAAAAATTGGTTGAATTAGTAACTAAAATTTCATGATCTAATTTGTCTGAATTAGGATGAAGCGAAGCACTGAAAGTTCTGCCATCAATATTCGGTAATTGTGATTCGCAAATACCAGCTAACGATACATTAAGTAATTCGCACAGATTTGAGTCAAATGATAAGGGCGTTGATTGATAAATCTGATAAATTATTAATTATAAAATAAAATTAGATCAAGTTATACGCATTTATTAGTTTATAAGATTTTGAAAAGAGCTTACAGCTAAATTTTCGGCACAATTTTCGGTCAACGGTTTAACATAACAATCAAAATTAATGGTATTCATTCCGACAGAATTTTTTGACATTAATTTCGAAATAGAAATAACGTGTTCAATCGATTGCGCCAAACCATCGTTTTTCCACTCATCGCGCGCTACAATATCGTCCAGTTTTAAATGAGTTTCTGCTTCTTTTATTATGTGCGGTAAAATCGGATATAATACATAGCATATCGACCGATATAAGTGAGATAATACAGTCTGACACGACCGCCGTTTCACCGAATTCTGTTCATCGCAGTATAATCTATCTTTGATTCGTGTAAAGTAAAAGGCAGATACAATTTCTTGCCAAAAATCGGTAGATCTAATGACTATGTTTTCGAATTGATAATCATCATAAAAAATTTTAGTATCATCTAAATAATTGTATAATAAATGAAGCAAATATTTGTCAATATATCTCATATCATTATAATGACATAAATTTGTTGTAACGCTAAAATCATTAAGCGAACCAATCAAAAATCGAATAGTATTGCGAAAAGTGTCAATAGTTTTCGAAGAACTATCAAATTTGTTCAAAGAAACGGCAACATTTGAATGATCAGACGCATACTTTGCGACCCACCATCGAAGACCATCGACACCGCCAGTCGTTTGTGCACATTTTTTATCTATTATTATATCATTTGGATCGATTACGTTGCCTAAAGACTTTGACATTTTTTTGAAATCTTTGTCGAGAGCGAATCCATGAATGAATACTGATTTATATGGCGCACAATTTCGCAACGCAACACTAATAAAAAGTGATGATTGAAACCAACCTCGAATTTGATCCATACCTTCTAAATATAAGTCCGCTACTTTTGGTTCGGGTAATGCGTTAAACCAACTGATTCCGCTGTCAAACCAAATATCGAAAATATCTTCACCTCTTATTAAATCACTAGGTTTTAATTTGAGATCGATTTCTAAATTGCTTGGCGGCAATAAATCTTCGATAGGGTTTTGCCACCAACAATCACTACCATTTTCTTTAAACAATTTTGAAATATGGTTAATAATATTTTTGTTAACAATAGGATTTTTGAAACTTTTATCATTTTTGGCGTAAAATACAGGAATAGGCAGACCCCACGATCTTTGCCGAGATATACACCAATTTGGACGGATTTCGATCTGATTAATAAAGTGATTTTTTAAAGAGTTTGGATAAAACTTGACACTTTCTAACGAATCGATGCATTTTTGTCTTAACGCCTCAGTGTTAATAAACCATTGCAAACTTGTACGGATAATTGTTGGTTGTTTGCTCCTCCAATCATACGGATAACTATGTTTGTAGTCTTCTTTAAATAGAATAAATTCGCCAAACATTTCGAGTACACTTTCAGTTCCATCAGTTAAAACAAATTTACCATTAAAATGCTTATCATCGCAAATAAATACACCTCTTTCATCAACTATGCATTCTTTAATTTTAATATTATGTTTGGCGATCAACTTATAATCATCTAAACCATGATTGGGTGATATATGCACTAAACCTGTTCCTTTAGTAACAGAAACGTGATTGCTATTCAATAAAATTAACTTTTCTTTATTAGATGAAAACGGATTATTATATTTTACTCCATCAAGTTGTTCGCCGCTAAATATGTGTTTTATATCAATTTGGCAATCAAATACTTGTTTTAATGCCGCTACTAATGGTTGAGCCACTAAAAAATAGTGGTTTGAAAATCTTTTTATCGTAATAATACAATAATCATGGTTTTTCGTATAAGCTATGGCCTGATTTGCTAATAAAGTCCACGGAGTTGTAGTCCAAATAATGGCGTTCACATCTTGATTATTAATAGCACTAACAATACTTGTGGGCAAATCGATGAGTTTAAATGTGACGTAAACCGATTTACTAATGTGTTCCTCATTATATTCGAGTTCTGCCTCAGCCAAAGCAGTTCCCATCGAAGGAGACCAATACACTGGAAGGAAATCTTTGTACAAAAGTGAGCGTTCGTACAACTCATAAAATATATTTATTTGATTAACCATATAATTAGAATCAAAAGTAAAGTAAGGATTATCCCAATCAGCCATTACATCCCAATTCATAAATGACTCTTTTTGTAACTCAATCGCTTCTTGCGCTAATTTTCTGGCTTTGTGTCGCACTTGAAGCGGTGATAAGGACGTGATAGCGCTATCAATCACTTTATGCTCGATAGGAAGCCCATGACAATCCCAACCCGGAACAAAGTCAACGTTAAACTTCTCTAAAGCCTTTCTCCTGCAGATAATGTCTTTAAGAATCTGTATATTACCATATGAATATTTTAATAGATAAAATTTAAAAAAACAGGGGCCACTTCCATATGCGCCCGCACTAAAATATATGTAATGTAATTATAACCTAACCTAACCTAAAAAAATAACCTAACCTTAACTAACCTAACCATAACCAACCTAACCTAACCTAACCTAACCTTAACTAACCTAACTTAAGATAACCAACCTAACCTAACTAGCATAACATATATAAACTATTATAGTGCGGGCGCATACGGAAGTATAGCCAAAAAACATCTAAAACTTAAACCTTATTGATGGCATGTCCGAAGTGTAGCATACCATTGGCATATGGCGGTCCATCGTGTAACACGAATGACGATTGATCTCCATTTGATTGCTTTTGTATTTGATAACTGAGTGCAAAACTGGGTTCCTATTAATTACAATTCAATTAGTTATACATTTATATCAAAAAATCGAATGCTATTATTACTGTAATTCAAATTCTATTGCCTTAAACATCAAATAAAAATTAAATAATAATGACAGTTAAATAATGAAATTACATTTTTAATCTGCAATTCGCGTTTCCTCGCGTGTCTTTGAGGGAAAGTACTTTTAGGTAAGAGTACAGTATTGGTATAACTGATTTTATTTGAGTTTTTAGTTGAGTTATTTATTGTTGACTTGGTTTGTAAACACCGAAAACACACATAACGTGTGTCATTACAACAAAGTGATGATATTCTCAGTATCTTCATGTCTAATTTAGTTTGTATATAAAGCGTTCAAAAGTTTTAAGTATAATTTTAATTTGAACGTTAACAAGATTTAGTTCACTCGTCAGTTACAAAACAAAGTCACGTGTGCTCTTTTAAGCCCATATGTTTTAGTGAAATACGAGAATAATAATATACGAGTTGCGTGGAAAAGTAGTAGCGTAACACTAGAATGTAAACTTGAACGGCAGCTTTAATAGTAAATATAACTTAAGCATTAGCGCCAGGTTTAAATAATATTACAAACTATGTGCATATTTTTTGAAAAAATTTCACGATCCCAGCAGTTTAGAGAATTTTCTTGAGATCGCTCATTGTACGCCTTATTTAACCTACAAGGTTAATACAATACGAGTTTTTAGTTGACAAATAGATGACAGATCTGCAAATTATGCTTTACACAAATTTTACAAAATATATATTCATGGGTAAATTTGTTCTATCATATATACTCCGAAATCTTGAAAAATCGGGCAACCGTGCCCAACACAGTTTTTAATGCTAATGCCCGAACCTGACAACACCCAACAAATATGACGCCCGATTCTGAGTCTACTATCGAATACCACAAGTAGAGTCAACAAATTACTGCATAATTTTTAAATGAAAAGATACATTAAAACTTTCATACAGTTAACTCGCATTGTGAAGAACATACTAAAAGAAACAAGCGGCCTGTAGAAAAAGTGTCTGTGATTAATTATTTTGATCTTCCCTCTATTACCAAATCCTTTTTTCATTTTGATTTAAATTATTTCTCGAAATATTCTTATATTTACAATCACATAATACATGAAGAGATACTTATAATAGAGGACATTCATACAGAGGAGATACACCCATAAGATATCTGTTTGGATTTACTATGGTAAAAAGTTTTGAAAGATTTAGTATGAAAGATTTGGTAAACTTGAACTTTGTGCGGCAGTTTTTTTCAACAATCACTTTTTCCAACTCATAAGCGTTAACCTAATAACCAACTAAAAAAATATATAAACAAGAACGACACATTCATAGAGAGCTCACTTTCATAAGTATTGTAAGGATTATATTAATAGCGCTTTAAAATTTGTTACTTTAGCGATTGTTACTCATAGTAATTTTATAACGTGATAACTAATCAGCCTATTAAGTTGTCTCATGTATGTTACAAAGTATTAAGATATAGGTTGTAAGTGGCAGACAAATTGGACTTAAGAGGACTGCGAACAGACGGACGGACGGACAGACATTGTCAAATCCATAAGCTCTCCTTCATCTATATGAAGTGAGCTAAAAAAATTTACAATACAACAAAATACCAAAACACATTGTCGATAAAAACTGGCGCATAAAGTTTACTCTAACCAAAGAGTAATTATATTAAAGAACTTATAATAATGATCCATAATATGTCTCAACATGGAGTTGCGAATGTGTTAACTATAGCATGCTGTACATAATACTAACTTAAGATTTATTTTAAAGTTTTACTGTAGCTGCTAAAAATTAATAGTAAAATTACAAGTTGAAACTTAAAATTACACAATTGCAAACTCCTCACAATGATCAGCCATATTACTGATATAACTCTATATATTTTCAACTTTGATAACAAAAGTGAAATTTTTAATATGAAAAATCTGTCTTGTTTTGTGAACCTTAAAAATCTACTATTAAAGCAATAATATTTAGCTGATTACAAAAGTTTAAAGATTGCAATGCGAAGAAAGTATGTTTCCATCCCAAGGCACTGCTCAAGTTTCTCGTCACTGCTTAAGACAAAAAAAGTATTCTTGACAAGAATAACTGAATATATACGCATGTTCTGTTCAAAACATCTATATAATTCTTAGTTGAATTTTGCAGCTCGTGGTCTCGCTTTTCTCTGAGAAAGTTTGGAAGTGTTTGTGCTCAAGTTGTAAGTGCTAAGGAACTGATCGAAGCTTTAATTTATTATAATGGTTAGTTAAAATTATTTTAAAATTTAAATAATTGATTCTATTATTTAATTTGGAAAATTTAGGCAGACCTGAAACCACCAGAAGTTGAGAGTAAGTCAAATTGATTTTATTTCTATTAATTTTAATTCGAATTTTTTCATTTCTATAAAATTACTTTAATTATATACCAAAAGATTTAATTAAACTATTTAATTTAAAAATGTATTTAATTAATAAAACCAAAATCTCATAAAATAACTAATTAATACTAATCTTTAAGTTTTTATTATAAAAACATAGCGTATAATAACATTTTATTTATCATTTATAAATTTTTCAATAGAAGTTTTTAATTTCCTCTTAAAGTAATAAATGAATTATATAAACAGTGTTATAGATCAGTATTGTGATCGATTTTATCTCATAATACATCTTAAATTATTTTATTCGTTACTTATAATTATATTAATAACTAAGGCATTCTATAATTACTAAAATTAATAGTTAAGTATTTTTCTATAAAAATAATCTGACAAAACATATATGTACAGTTGAATGCGAATGTGCCAAATTTAAATGCACTATTAATAGTGTATATTCTTTACTTCTATCCGATTCCATAAAAGGAATGGCACACTACGTAACACACTAAATGTGAGGCATTCTTGCGTTAACATTTTATAGTAAACATGACTGACAATAGACTCGAGTTGTAAATGGGTTGTTAGATCATTAGAATAACTTTTTTAATTACATTGCATAGAAGGATTGAATTTTTTAACAACATTCTCAAAGTTTATTTATTACACTATCATTCTTCAAAAATAAAATTTCAATGCAATATTTATAAAGATTCAAAATATTTTTATTATGTTCGGTAAAACATATTTAACGTGAAAAATTAAAATTATTTTCTTTCAAAATTTGGATGAACATTTGAATACACAATACAGTGGAATTTTGAAGAGCCATACACCCAGAGTGTATCGATTGCTTTACAACAATCATTATGAAAGGCTAAAATTTTGAATAATCTAAACTCATAAAGAGTTTTTATCAAAGTAGAAAGTAAAGTAGAGATGAACATTTTACCTGAGACTTCAGGTTTAGGTTTAGCCTGAGACTTCAAGCAGGCTGTAGGCTGACAGACTTGAGTTCTTAGTAGATTTAGGCTGCAAACTCTATGTGTTAGGCTTATACCCAAAACCTATAAAATTATTCTCAAAATAATTATAAATAAGTTTCATTCAAACAAATATTATTACATGCACTACAAAAACAATAAATTCTATAATCTTAAGTTATAGATTATATTCCAAAAAACATTAATATACTCATTAAATTTTTGTAGGTTTAGCCTCACAAAATAATGTAGGTTTAGCCTCAGACTAAAACCTTAGCCTAAATATAAGGTCAACTAAATATTTCATCTCTAGTAAAAAAGGGTACAAAAATGTTATAATAAAGTCAAAATTAGAATTATATTCTTGAAATATTTCATCACAAGAACTCAGATGAATTAAATTTATTAAACATTATATGATTAAGTTACAGTTGCAATAAGCATATATTAGTTACAAATTATTTTAATATCATTTTTCGATTTTGGAGACAACAGTCAGGAGTAAATATTATTGAAATGTTTAATAAATATTTCTTAATGGATTGAAAATTTGAAATTTCTTGAAAACGCTAGTAATTTATGAATTGTCAATTGTTACGATTGCCAAACAGCTAAACTTTTAATGATTTATTTTTTTAACCACCATTTAAATATACATATAATTTTTGTTTAAAACTATTATTGAAATATAACTTTGATAATGCAGTGTTAAATTTAGAATTGATAAATAATATGGATTGAATTTATTTTGATAAACAGAGGCCAGACAACACTTCGATATTTATGATTTCGAAGGTGAATCCAAAATCGATGCTAAAGATTTGGGAGATTTATTGAGGTCACTTGACGTTCGTCCAACTATAGCTAGTGTTGAAAAAAATGGTGGCACTAAAAGGAAAGGTAAGTAACAAATTAGACCTAACATAGAGCGTACTAATCTAGAAACAATGATTCACTAACCAATGTTAACTGAAGTTTTGCAACTTAACCTCAATTTTTTGGATATGAATCAAGAATTAAAACATCGCAATATATGCTCAATTTTCTCATAAAAATGTAGGCTTTTAAAACAAGAATTTTTTAAAAATATATAATCTGATATTATTTAAAAGTTCTTAAACAAATTATACTAACTTAACATATCGAGCATTTAAAAAAAGCACTAAAGTTCTATGCAAACTCATATAGCTATTCATATTTTCGTATTTCAATTATTAGAGTGAACTTAAAACATTTATTTAAAACCTTTTTATTGAATTCCTTTTATTAATTTATAATCATAATTATTTAATACAGGAGAGAAAAAATTAACGTTTGAGGAGTTTCTACCGATTTACAGTCAAATTAAGAAAGATAAGGATGTCGGCGCTTACGAGGATTTTATGGAAGGATTGAAAGTTTACGATAAAGCAGAAAATGGTACAATGCTTGCCGGAGAGTTGGCCCATATTTTACTATCATTAGGTAACAGATTTTATTTCGCTTCATTATTATTTGGTTCACCTTTTCTTAGCTTTAATATTTTTTTATTATAATATATTAAATTCGATATTAATTCTGAATAATATTTTATCTTTATATTGACATAAAGGTGAGCGGTTAACTGATCCTGAAGCTGAAGAAATAATGAAAGCGTGTGCTGGTCAAGAAGACGAAGAAGGATTTATTAAATATGAAGGTTTTAATTTATCATTTTGAACTTTTTTCTCGTTGAACGACACAAACATATACAGTAAAGGGGTTTGGCTAAAATGGCACATCTTATCATCAAATTTGAACAACAGTTTTTAGCTCTATTTCGACGAAAAGATTGTAGAATGTCTTCCTGTCTTAAGTTGAGGACCATAGGCATAAGCGCAGAATAATTTAGATAATTTTTGGGTCTCATTAAACTTCAACAAAATTTTAAATAACATATTAGCTGAGTGTTAAATCTAATTTACATTATATAATGATTTTTCATTAATTCAACAATAACTCTGATATTTTGAGGATTTTTTTATTGAACTTTGATTTACCAAAAAGACTATATTTCTTGTTTAGCTGTTTGTATTATAACTTATTTATTTACATTTATATTATTTTTATTTAACAGCTTTCATAAGGAGTGTGATGACTGGTCCCTTCCCAGAAGAAAAGTAAATTATCCACCATTAAAGAAATATACTTTGTTGAACTTATTAAAACCTATGCATTACAAAGTTCCAGCTATTATTAAAACCAAATATTATTATTTAAAATATCATTAAATTAAAAGTCATTTTCTTTGTTAAGATGTATTTTTAAATTACTATGTAATTAATATTCAATAGATCTGCTGTATTTAAAAAAAAATAATAATTATCTCACCTTCGATCATAATATAATAGATGGCTAATTTTTAAATGGTGTTACAAAAGTTGGCGTACAATAAAGAATATAAAACACATAAATCGATATTTTTTCACTTACTTTCTTAATACTTCCAGTAATATTTACGTCGAGTCTTACAGTATATGATTAACGATATACTCTAGAATTGCTTACCAAATTTAGCGAATCCACGAAAACTTGCATTCACACGCGTCTACGATGCGCTTATATATTTAAAAATAATTCAAAACAAGTAATGAACGATTTTATAGAGAGCACCCATGATTAATCAAAAGATCATAAGATTTGGTAAAATAATTATTTTTAAAATGCAAAATTTTGTGACTTATGGTAAAATTAAAACATTTATTTCTTTAAAACGCGATAATTTATAGTATCCTCAAATCTAATGTTATATTTATTTTTGATAACAATTAGCATAAATATCATAGCATTTATGTAATAAAATATCGTTATTAAAAAATATGCTAATCACTCCTTAGAACCTTTGAGTACGAGTAATTTATGCAGTATATATGGAATGTAAAAAATTTCTTCTTAATAAGATAATGCGACAGTATTTATTTCCTCGAGTTTCAAGTCGATAATTTTAGATTCTTTCATACAGACCGTTATGCGAATCCGCATTGCAAAAAAACTCATAGTGCATTATCCTCTCCTCTCTCTCTCTCTCTCTCTCTCTCTCTCTCTCTCTCTCTCTCTCTCTCCATATTTTTTTATAGAATTTTAAATTTAACTTTTCTTTGTATAATGTTTTTAAATATTTAAATATAAATTTCTATTTTAATTATAATAAAACTCAAGCAAAGTTCAATACACAAAATAAAAAATTAATTAAATTTTAACACTTAAGTTAAATAAAAATAATTACCGTTTTATACAAATCAAATGCAATGAACCAAGATTTTTAGGTGTAGAATATAAAAGAAGGGAGATTGCAATTAAATTTACATAATAATCCAATTTATTTATATTAAGCTAAGTATTTATTTGAAGTAACGTTAATCACAATTCGATATTTAACTGGTAAACTCCTTAAAATTTGTCTGAAATAACGGTTCCACTGATTTATTATTGGCTTCATTGGTGTCATTATCGATCATTTCAGGAATATCTCCCAACACTGATCTTCTTTTTGGTTTGTGTCGACATCGTCCAGAACGCGATACAGACATATTTCTAGTGACTGAATGTCTGCTATTTATTTGACTTATTGTTTGCTCATTCACATAATCTTCATCAATATTTTCATTTTGAATAATGATATCGCGCTTAACACTTGCCTGTATATCCGCCTCTAAATCATTATTTTTGTTGATTTTTTTATTCTCTTGCAAAATTAATTTACAATTATTCCAGAGTTTATTCCAGAGTGACATTTTACTATTTTTTTCCACACAAATAACACCAGAATTTTATAGAACTTGTGTGAAAATTATGCTTAAATGATACTGAAATACTGAAATAAACATTTGATTTGCAATAAATGATGCGTTACTTCAGCAATGCATTAACATTAAAATGAGATGAATTAACGCAGTAAAATAACAATTATATTGGAAAGTTGTTGAAAACCACATCACCGGAAGATAATCTAACAAATGTTAGTGACATTGAATCTAGTTTTTATCATCCATTATATGATTATTTTCGAGAGTTCAATAAACTAAATTAATTTAGTAATATTTTTGTTTTTCAATGGTTTATTTTTACAAAACTTAACATAATTAACATTTAAAACTATAAGTGATTTTCATAACTGTTTAATTATAGTAAACTCAAAAAATTTATTTTATTTTGCTTAATCCAAACACATTAGAAATTTATATGATAGAAATTAATATCATTATCTGTCTATGGCTGAAAAACTAAAATTTAAATGATAATTATAAGCTTTGATTCTATTGGTGCACTTCAGTACAATTAAGTACAATGAAATTTATTGTAAAAGTAGTATAATAAGCGAAATATTTTATAAAAACTTCATTTATTAGGGCATAGACAGCGGTTTCCGTTAACAAATACGTGATTCTATACAATATTTATATCATATCCTTCTGAATATTACTTTTAAAGCTTATTTGCATCATAAAAGATATGCATTCACGCGTAATATGGTTTTTAAAAATTTAAGAAAAATGTTAATTAAAGAGAATTAAATGTGCTCTTTAGTAATCGATGCATTTGACTGTACATGAGACGTGACATAAGTTCGAGAGTACAACGCAATAATTATTATTCACTTTTATCTCGCTATTAATGCCATTCATTTTTTACTGACTTTTCAAAACTAACTCAATATAATTCTAATGCAGCGTTAAATGTTAACTATAAAAATGGATTCATTGTGTCATATTAAATATGCTACAAAGTGTGAAGAGTTATTGGAGTTACATTTTTGTTCAACTACTTTGATTTATAAGTTTGTATTTTTCCCAAAATTAATTTCGCTTAATTGTAATTAAATTAAAACACTGAATGATAATATGCTAAGTGGCCCAAGAGATTTGAGATTTTACGGTGAATCAAGAATCAAATACGAGATTTTAAGTCAAGCATTTTCCTGAGTAATTAGTATTTCTAGTGTAATTTACAGGTAGAGTGCGTGTAAGTTTGCTAAATATACTGGAAAGTGTATTTCTTTTCCAGAAAAAAATCATGTGTATACTATAAGAAATTTTCCTCGTTTTATGGTAAACTTTTTTTAAGCGTTTAATTCACTGATTAGACTTGTAATAGGAGTCTGATAAGTGACTGTAAAAAACTTTGAGAAACCAAAACAACTAACGATAAATACCATAAATATAAAAATACTGAAATATCATAAGTCCCTGAGTTGGGTGTTGTGAGGTTAGGTTAGGACCCCAAAATTGGAATATGAATTTCGAACATTAATGGTTCGTGTTAAGAATCACATGGTTTGTTCCACTCAAACATTCGATTCATAATCCGTTAATGTTACTCCAAGGTTGACCACTTAATTAGGTTGATCACTATCATATTATATTGTCTTTGAGAAAATATTTAGAAAAGTTTTAATCTATTTATTGTATACATTCCTCTGTTGACAAATGAAAATTTAGAAAATGGGTTCTATTATAAAAAATATATACTTTAAGAAACTCATTCGTTTTGTACAATCTCTTGGGGGTCTACTAAAATGTTATCAGTTCTTCTTTTATTAGTTATTTAGTGTAAAGAGTGAATCAATTTCGTTTATTTGCCACAACTACAGTGCACAGTGAAAACTAAGATGTTCACGATTAACTATTTTGATATAAACTTGTTTGTAAGAAAGTTAAAAGTTTCTGTTAACTTGTATTATTATTAACTTCTCTTAACTAATATTTAAATTTTACATAACTAAAAATTTAGTAATTAAATCCAATTTTAGATTACGTGCAGCGACAAAATTACATATAAATCAACTTATGACTGCTTTATTTGGTTTTTTTTGAAAATGCCAACAGCTTGTAAAATAAATAAGAAACAATTAGTTTTAATAAAAATGCTTTAAAGGGGTTGGAACTGAACTCCCCTAGAAATTTCGAAAAGCGATTTAAATTAAGTTTTTTTGATTGGCAAATATTTAAACTAAAATTTTCACGTTTTAACACTTAAAGCATTTTCTTAACTAAAAATTGTAACAAAAATTAGAATAGTTTTCAAAACACTTTCAATAGTTGACTTCTGAATCCCTTAGTAGTCTAGTTCTCAATCATCCCTGACTTTAAAAATAGTTTATATATAGATTATATAGCTATTGCGATAGTATGTGATTCCTAATATGGGTTCGCGCACATGTAAAGAATACGTGCTATGAATAGTACACAAAAAAGTTGGCATATAATTACATACTGATTAAAGCTTTACATGATTGCTAAATTGTTAAACATATATTCAATTTGCAAAAGTCTGATTAAAAATTAAATCACAAATGATTCCATAGTTTTGAGATAATTTTCAGTTTGAAAAAATGTCTATATTTAAACACAAGCATTTATTTACTTTTATTACTTTCTGGGGTAAGTAATCGAGTTCTCACTCGAGTTCATATTGATTTAATAAAATAAAATTCATTTGATTTGAATTGTTATTAAATTCTTTTGCAGATGCAAATTCTGATGGTATTCTTACGTGGGATGACTTTTTAATATTAGCGGAAAAGTTTGCCAAACTTCAAAGAAGGGGAAAATTGGAAAAAGAAGTTTTCGAGCGATGGAAACATATTTTTGAGAAATGGTGGAATGAATTAACATCATATGCTGATACTAACAAAGTAATTCTATAAAAAATATATTAATGGCTAAATTAAATTTACTATACTTTGTTACCCTTTTTTAGGATACTTTTGTAGAATTTGATGAATGGATGCAATTCTTTGAAACTCTAGGAAAGAACACTAAATCTTTTCAAGAATTGCCTGAATTCTTGAAAACATATTTACAGCTATTCTTTTTGTGCAGCGATTATAATAGTAAGAGTCATTAGAATATATTATTAAAATTTAAAGCAATTTAGTTTTTTCGAATTTATAAAAAATACCTTCTTATTGTATATCACTAACGCATTAAAATTTTAATTTGAATTTCTCATATTAGAAGTTTAATAATTAAAAAAATGCATTCTAAAATTTAATATTTAGCTTAGTTTAACTATAAGCAGTGGTATAGTATAATCATCATCCAATTCTATGGATGTTCACAATTGAAATTCGCCAAGATTTTAAACTATAAATAATTAATCAAAAACTCGATTAATCTAGTGGTCAGACCGTATAGACCCGATAGACCTGCGCATTAGTGATTCTCAGCTATAATTCTCTATTTAGCTTTGTCAATATACTTCAGTTTTTATGCGTAAAAATTTCATTCCATAGTTATTTCAAGCATGAATTAATATTAATAAATCATTTTTTTATTATATAGCCATTTAGTTTTAATTAAATTTTAATAATTGAATATTTAATAAGGAATTAAACTGAATAATAAAATTGCAATTTAATTAAAAATAGCGCTAATAACACATAAGCATTAATTAGGATTTATTACTCTAATTTATAATTTAGTTAAAATTTCTATCTATTGTTAATTATTGAAAGTTAAGCAATAAGTTCTCACAAGATATTAATACATTTTTATTGAATCGATTAGAGGACGCGCTATTTTGTGTAAAAGACTATAAAAAATATTTATCTACTAATCAATTGGACACTTCTAAAGCTGAAGAGCATTTCAATTTAATGCTTAATGTAAGTCTTTGTGGAAATATCTTATTTTATATTAACACACGTTTCGTATCATATTTGTAGGAAGAAGATATCGCGAATGGAAATGCGTTGACATCTGATCGATTTAAGGATTTAGTTTATGACTTCTGGGTCTCTACTAATCCAGAGAGGTATCATTTTTATGCATTAGTGTCGTGCATCATATTTAAAGCTTTTTCCCGAACAGCAAAGGAAAATATATTTATGGACCGTTTGATTCCATGCCGATTAATGAACTCCAACAGAAAATTAAAAATAAACCATAATTCTCGCACTAATGTTTAACAATTAATTCTTGAAATTATTGATTTATAAATTTTTGAAATCAAAAATTTTAAATATTATTTAAAAACTTTTGAAATGGAAAATCCTTATTATTTTTACGATCATAACTACAAAGAATTGAAGATTTTAAAAGCATACTTTATTCTAAATTATGATATAAGTCCTCTTATAAATTTGAATATCACTCAAGATGTAAACCTAAATTTGTCCGCAAGTAAGAGTAAATAAATAAAACTTAAATAAACTTTACGCTAACCAGCGTTATATACTATACTCTATTTATAAAATATATTTAATGCATTTAATGTTCATTTTATTTATATAGTTTACGTTTTTAAATAAACTTATAAGAAGATTTGTATGAATAAAACTAAAATTGAGAGCATTCGCGATTGTATTCTCCAAAATCAGTATTAACCAAATAACATACCACATCAATGTAACATACAATACTTTATGTAATAATGGCGATACTATTGTTGATTTACTAAAATATTTATAAACGTGATTCTTTTTAACAATGTGTGTGTATTCTAAATACTTGTCATAACTAAAGTAAAATAAATTTTTGTAATTAACTTTTGCAAACATTTTCAAAATATTTGTTTCATTGAATTTGATTTAACTTTTAGAACTTGAATATCTAAAATTTAGTGTCTACCACAATAATGTGTCCAATTACTACCAGAAACGAAGATTTTACTTTAAGTGAGCGTAAGATATACATTAACTAAAATTTATAATACTCAGAACAAAAATGTGCCATTATTTAGAGACTACATTTTTTAATCACTACATTAACTTTGCCCAACAGCTAAATTATTTTAAAAATAGCTGAACAAATATTTATTGTAGATTAATACCATCGAATATTTATATAATAATATCATAGTAGATATTAATTTAAGCCATTACTTTTATTTTCTAACCGCTGATATTTCATGTTATAAATAAACTGCATTAATCTCAATAAACGTGAGGTGTTCGTGCAGCGAAGAAGAGAATTTAAACCAAAAGTATCAATAATTCCATATAAATGCATCTCAATGTAAGTTTAGAAATAATTTTTTCATACATTGTTAATAAGATTTCGTCTAAATGTTTCTCGCTTTATTTGCTTGCATTTAAATAACTTAACTAATTTTGAGAACTAAATAGGAGAAGTATTTTTTATATAGAATTTTCAATAGTAAATTTTCAGTAAATTCATAATTCAGGCAAACTTGGTTGAGGTGGCATTAAAATATAGTTAAGAAAATCGTTTTGCTTTTAATAAACTCACAGTTAGGAAATATTGTTTATATTTTAAATGATACATTTTTCTTTTCTTTCCACTTATTAATACTTCTGTTAATAAGATGTATAATTCTGATACTTTAACCAAATTTAAAATCAATCCACTTTGAAGGTGCAAATTTTTACATGTGAATTACCAAAAATGTAAATTTTGTGTCTGTTTGTACTGTACACGTTTAACTATTAAAAAGTATCCAAATTATTACCAGAAAGATTGAATCTTAATGATAAGCTTTTGAGAAAATGTAAAGATTAAATTTCAAATTTATGATATACGGCAGACTCAATTCACGAAAGCATATTAGCAGACAACACTAAAGTAGATAAATTATTGGTCGATTGCCACACTTACTGTTACTATTACTTTACGTTACCTAACATAGCATTCACTAACTTATTAATTAGTGAATGTGCAGGTATTTATGTAGTTTGAACAAAAGATTTGAGAGATGAAGCAAAAGAGATGTAGAATCAGGGATAAGGAAAATAATTTGTTTTATTTTATTCTATCAGTTTCTAAACGAAACAAAATTAATCTTGGAATCGAATTGTATTCGAAAAATTTCGACATGTCTTAATTACTTGTACAGAGCATTAATTCTTTGAATGATTACTTTAAAAAATTATATAAAACAAAAATTATATTATTATTTAATACTTTGATGAACTTGAACTACATGTGGCAAACAAATTAGGATATTAATAATATTTAACATTAAAGAATGCTAATATTACAGAATATATACATATTATGCTTAATTAAATGAGACAAATGATTATTACAAAAATGAGTTAATTATTTTACGAATTAAATGTGAAAACAAAAAAATTTATACTCATTTAGAACACATGCCGTACATTATTATGAGGGCTGTAACAAAGTTACGCTCGAAAAAGTGGCAAAAAAGTTTTCTTTAATAGGTATCACAATATTTTTAAAGTTTTTAATTGGAATTTTAACAAAATTTGTTTGAGGCAACAAATAAGTGTTAAACTGAAGATAAATAACGACAGTATAAGCTTAATGTGAGTTAGAGTTAGGATCACATCACAATTTTACAATTCTTCTAATTATTGTAAATCTTATACGAAGCTAAAAACAAGTTTGATAGAACTGTTTATAACTGGTTGCTTTAAATTAATAATTAATATTAAATGATGTTAAATGATATGGAGTTGAAACAAGCAACGACTATCAGCTCTTTTAACTCTAAATAAGCTGTTTATGCTTAGTGAAGCAAAAATGGAGTTTATTTGAAATATTTCAACAGTAAAGTAATCATTTGATAACATACTGTATATATGTTTTATAATTTGCATCTATATATAAACTTATTCTATATTTGGCTTTAGAATAGGATTGGAAAAAAGATTTAAGTTCTATGTAAGTCACCGCGAAGTACTCGAATGAAAGCCTTCTTGAACTGCTGGTTCATCAGCGCATAACAGAAAGGATTCAGTGGACTGAAAGCAAAATTAATGAGTTTTTTAGTTATAACACATGTTTTTAATTATTATGTTAATAACTAAGCATTACCACATTACCTATTGGCATAACAAAGAAAATATGTGAAGTAAAACAAATGACGATTTACGCAACCATTCACACGATCGGTGCAGAAGCCTTCAACAAGTGCCGCAATATGATATGGTGTCCAACATATCACAAATGCTCCCAAAATAAATGATATGGTTCTCAATGCTTTGCGAGCCCTATTCTCTGACTTTGACTTTTGACGTTTTTCTTTTGAACGTCTTCCTGTTCGCAATTTTTTAGTTAGATCTACAGTCTGAACAGTCTGTATAGTGAGTACAGTCTCAGTCTCAGTACAGCCACTGCAGGCTTGCTCTTTGCTCACTTCTCTATCTCTATCTCTGTGACTCTCATTGATGGCACTGACACTAGCGGTACAATCTTTGTTAACTATAGAGGAATAAGCTGATGCACTTGAATGCTCGTTATCATTAATTGGCTGCAGTTCATCATCTCTTGTAACTCTAGTTATCGTTTTTGAATTGTTAGACAAATTACAATCAACATGAGTGTTGACAGTTGCCATTCCAGTAGGACTACTGCTGCTGAAAACACGAGCAGCACTACTATTACTGCCATTATTAGTTAATTTTAGTCCTACAATAACTAAATTGCTTTTTTCACTGCTTTCACTGCACTGCAATTCGCTATCAGTTTGATTGTGCTTCGGATATGTCGACAGAACGTTAGCATTGTTTGCAGCGTTGTCTGTCGTTGTCTGTGCACTGTAGTAATGCCTTGTATGCGTTGTATGCCTTATATGCGTTGCATGTTCATCATTATTGCTACTATCAAATGCATCGCCAAATGCTTCACTACTCGAATGCCGCCGACGATCAATATATCGAAATTCTTGAGATTCCATCGGATCAGATGGCTCGTCGTCAACTATTGGTTTAATGTCAAGCGTTGATGGCGGTTCAAGTCTACGGTTAACACTGTTTACAAAACTGGATCCAATCTTATCAGTTACGTTCGATAGGTTCGATACGTTTGCCAGTGTTGTTAACAAGTTTTGGCTATCTTTATCATTATTTAACGAAATGTTGTTTAAATTGCTATCTGTATTAGAAGTAATCATTTCTGACTTATCATTATACAAAAAAATATTGCTTTTAGTTGTTGCCATTGGCGT
The DNA here is from genome assembly GCA_034698365.1 of Steganacarus magnus. Taxonomy (NCBI): domain Eukaryota; kingdom Metazoa; phylum Arthropoda; class Arachnida; order Sarcoptiformes; family Steganacaridae; genus Steganacarus; species Steganacarus magnus. The sequence goes on from JAQIVF010000250.1 coordinate 25,468, forward strand.
AAGATCTACTTTAGTTGTTGCAGTTATAATTGGAGATCTAGGAATTAGTGCTGTAATAGTTACTTGTGGTTGGATTATTGCTTCAATTCCCATAATTTTTTTATTAGAAACACAATTTCCTTTTTTATTTAGTTTCGCTGCCGATTTGTGCTTAACTTTAGATTGTACTGGAACTTGTGGTGGTATAGGCGGTGATTCTTCGTCCGAATCGAATATTGGCGAACTTGACCTGTCTTGATCTGAATTGTCTTTCTTATCAGCAAATCCTGTAGTTTCGAAACTTGTGTTAATATTGTGAACAACGACCATATCGTGTTCATTATTCGAGACAATACCCTGTTGTACTTTAGGTTTATCTTGACTTAATAATGTGCTTTGAGTTTTTGATATAACAATTCCAGGTTTAACCTCAAACGAACGGCCCATAGAAACAAGTGTTTGCACTTTCTTTTGTTTGGCCTCAGCCTTCTTAGCCATATTACTCGCTGTTTTATAAATACCTCCATAAAGAATAAAAAGTACAACAATTGTGACGTAAAAATATCCGATAATAAGAGATGTGTTGAAAACAGGATTTTTTAGAAATTGTACGGCACATTCGTATGGCTCTAATTCTCTTTTGCCAATAAAGTGTTCCCAACCCATTATGCTAATAAAAAACACAAGAAACGGCACGATCCACGTAATTGTAACCATCCATAGAACTTTTTTCTTTGTGCGCCAATTTCTATATTTGGCAGCAATCTTTACAGAACAATATCTGTCTACAGTGATGAGGAGTACGGTATAAATCGATACTAGACATACAGTGTGATCGGTAGCGAGCCATAGGTCACAAGGGATGGCACCCAACTCCCAACGACCCATCAATTCATACACAGCGTAAAAGGGCATTGAAATCACACCAATAAATAAATCAGACACAGCCAAAGAGCAAATAAAGTAATTACTTGGCTGTCGTATAGCTCTCTCTACGAAGAATGCCGTTAGAACTAAAATGTTACCTAAAACTGTGATTATGATACATAAACCAATACATATTGCTATAAAAATTGTTTGCCACAGATTAAATGGAAGTTTCCATTCATCAATATCTAATCGAGATATAGAATCTGATTCTGTTGACCAATTGTTGAAAATACACAAATATTTCGATAAATTATACATTTTGATTAGTGTCCAATTCACACATATTGGTTGATATGAAGTATTAAATGACATGGCGTTCAAACTTTCTGTAGTCATATCTTTGCAGTTATGTGTGATTTGAATTATTGACTAAAACGGGATAATAAATGTCATTATAGTGATTAATAAGAAGTTAGACCACGAGTGAAATATATGTGACATTTTGCTGTGATATATTAGGGTTCTGTTTGAAGAATCATTTTTAATGCAGTTTAAATGCTACATTATCTTTTATTTCTTGCTAAGCTTCAACAGCAGGATATCGTAAACACCGATGGCGTTTTCCGTGAACTAAGCATTAGAATAGACATTAACATTACACTATGTAAATATTCCTTTAGGGTTTGCTATATATATGATCATGTAATTCAACGCTGTGATAGTGTCTTAATACCGCTATAAGACACTGGTTTATAGTCTGTTTAACATTTATACCGTATTATATATCTTAACAAACACCGTATTGTGCACTATAACATTCTTTCACTACAGTTTTTACCTTTATTTTTTTAATTTGCTGATAACATTGAACGTGTGAAATATTTTCTGTAACAAAATTTTTTTTTAAAAATTCCTATACAAATTCTTTAATTAGTTTGCAAAATTCTATTAATAAATGTGCGAATTTTTGTTAAGATTCTTTGATAAAAAATCAATTCTTTTATAAGAAATAAATTAAAAACTTAAATTAAAAATATTAAAAAATTAAAAGTATCCGCAGTTCCTGAATATATTTATATCGATATAATAATATTGGATTTTTACTGTAATAAAAGTAATGACCAGAGACGCGACATTTTCGGAAATCCGACTTTTTTGTTGTTTATTAAAACTTTCGGAATTTTAAATGGTTGTAAT
>JAQIVF010000251.1:0-27421 GCA_034698365.1 Steganacarus magnus
TTTTATGTCAAGTGCTTTCAAATTTTTCGCTCTCATGTCAGTAGCGCTCATGTCTTTCGCTTATGTGACTGGATACCCTTATATTAGTTAATCGAAATTATTTGTTCTGGTGTATGTGATAAAATTAAATTATATAAATAGAAGCGGTGCTTACGACTTATAGTGAAAAATAAATATCAATATTGTTGTTATCAAGTAAAGATGCTGTTATCAACTTTAAATTGCAAGGGTTTATACATACGACTGACATTCAGAAAAATATAGACGACAACAGAATGTTAGGCTGCGACTAAACTAATGCACGAGACTGTATGTATCAAATAACATTGAGAACAAGAAATAACATACATATCGCTCTCACTTTGATCAGTAATCAACTCAAATTTTGTCTCATTAGGGTCTCCTACGTATAAAGTTGTTAATTGCGCTTAAGTTTATAATTTGATTCAAGAAAAGTTATACAACACCAGTAAATGAAACGATGAAAATGTCAAACAATGCCAGAATTATAATCAATTTATAGAATTCTTTTGAGATCATTCGATCGAAGTAATTACGTTTATGAGTAAAAGATAAGCGAGTAACAGACATATTTCGTCAAATCAATGCGTTCAATTTTCGTTCTAAAATGTGCCAAATTTCTATCACTCTTTTTAACCATTTACCGATAATTGAATTTATAGCCAAAACATCAAATACAGTAATTCGTTTAGAAAATGACAAATGTAACTGTAATAGGGTTGAAACTAATGTTAAATTTCGGTCGAATTTCGGTCGGTTTTCGGTCGCACTTTTTAATAAGTATATTTACCTAGACTTGAAAGAACTAGGGGTCAACTGGTCAACTGTATCGATTTCAGATATTTTGGGAGAAGCGACTCAAAACTCTTAAGAATTAAGCGATAATTTTTCCCATTTAAGCCAAAATTATAAGTGGTCTTAAAAATCCGTCGGTTTCAAACTGCAAATTTTCATTTTCTCGAATTTCGGTAGTAAAATTCAAATTTCAGTTTTATTTCGGCTGAAATGTTTAACAGTCAAAACAATTATTTAAACTCAAAATCTTTTGAGCTCAAAAAAACATTCGGTGATAACCGAAATTTGCCATTAGCCCTAAACATTAGTAAACTAACTAAAAGTGGTGTTCATATTGAATTAAACTTAAAATCACTTTGAAAACTAAAATCACAATCAGCTCTCGTTCGTAGATGTTCTTAAAATAGAAACTAAAACTAGTTATTTGAACAAAAGAATATAAAAAGGAAATGAAGAGTCAAACAAAAGGGGTTTTGTTTTTTAACCAGTACTGTACATACTTATATTCTACATTATAAATTATAAATTGATTGCCTTAAACGAACGACTTAAAGTCACCGCCAAATTTATGTTATTAAGCTTATTATTTTGTTTTGTTACTTTAATATTTAATAATTAATAAAATTTCTATAACTTTTATACCTATATATTATATATCTAGTGGCAAACCTTTTTTAATTTTATAAATTATTTATTATTTACAATCGAATGTTTATAATCTAAAATAAGTCAGTTTATTATGTTAATTGCTATAACGAGCAAATAAATAAATGCAAAGAAAAACGAATTGCAACCAAATTTGATGCTTTGATTTTTATAATATACTCCTAAAATTGAGATGTCATTAAACTGACTGCGATTATGTTTAACTGTAATTCTATAGTATCGTTATTTTCACTTATGCTTTTCCACTACATTTGAAACATTTTTAAGGTTACTCAGATTTCCAGCATTAATCCACAGCATTATTATCCAAATCAATAATCAAGAAAATTAAACTTATAGCAAGTTTAAGTTTGCAACAAACTCTGTAACGATCTATAGGTTTTTATCTGAGTTCACAAAAGCAGATTATGGTTTCTAATTTATCTAAATTAATCTAATTTCATTTTATCATAATAAAGGGATTTTAACATTTTTTATCACAATAAAGAAAAGTATATGAATTTCTGGCTTTACTATGCTATAAAACTTGAAATTACTTTATACGTTAATATAGTACAGTAGTATTAGAGTGGAGTATACTCTTGACTGTAATATACTAGTTTGAAATTAAAATATATCAAATCAAATAAAATTCAGTTCAAAAGTTTTTAAAATTTTAAGTAAAAAGGAAGCGACTAAAAAATAAATAATGTTTGATCTAGTTTTAAAAATTAACTTCAAAAAACATTTAAGTAAGTTAAGTAAGAAAAAGCAAACTCAGATATTATGACCGTTTAGATTCTAATTTTTTTGCAACAAAAAATATGGAATATTAAAAATCAACACATTTTAATTTAGATTTTAATATATCATACATATGTTATATTTAATTAAGAACAAAAGTTATGATACAGTTGTAAAACAAATTACTCTATATATTTATAATATACACAATAATAATGCGTTTTGGGATGAGGTTATAGTCAAAGCGTGTCTTTATGATAGACCCAACGTTTGTTTGCGTGATCGAAACTGTGTGTCAGCCACTGCTGCTCTAATATCCAGTACCGCTGTTCGTTTAAGTACAATGGTTTACCTCGTCTATTATTTTAAGCACAAAATTTATTATATTCGATTAATATTTAAATTTTATTCATAGTAAATATGCAGTATAGTACTTGGGATCACATTCTTAGCTCATAATATAAAAACAATGACAATATATCTATTATGAAAATCTGAATAAAATTGCTGTTACCGTAAGTAATAGGGGTATAGTAGTGTATTATATATCATTCTTATTCTGTCATGCGGTAACAATTTATATCAAGCAAATAAATTTTTTGCTTCATATAACCGAGAAATTAATCAGCGAAGCGAGAAATTTAAAAAAAATAGTTTATATTTGGTATAATTATTTAAAAACAAAAAATTTATATAATCTAAAATTTGTTAAATTATAAATTTTGAACGAATAGCATCACTTACTTTAAATCGCGGTCCTCTTCACCGAAGCCGTCGAGATACACAGAACCCCAAACACACGCACGCTTTCCTCGAATCACTATTATAGCCGAAGAATTACACGCCAAAAATATTGCAGTTCCAGCGCCGCAAGTGTTCGAGTGCTAAAAAATTAATAAATAATATTATAACCAGTGCTCGTATTCAACACTGCTTCAATACAATTCGTAGTTAAAAAAGTTAACTCACAGCCACTGCTTCCAAACCAGATTCTGTGCGACAACAGCTCTCTCTCATACAAACTAAAACACCGCAAACGAGACAAATTGATGGATCTTTTGGTACTTTAAGGCATTCTCTGCATTGCCTTTGATGGTAAAACATAAACAATTGATCATAAATTGGTGGAAGCCTTAAAAGTCTCGGTGTTTTCCAAACTAATGGCACATTTCGCAATAATTTCTATTTAAATAAAACTTAATTAGCGGTCAATTATCAAAAGTATTTCGATAACAAAAGCGTAAAAAGAATGTCTTACACGCGCCGCTATAAGGCTTTTCGAAACGAAACTGGTGTAGTCCTGACACCACGTCAGAATCAACTGTTTTGGATGCTCACACGACCAGTTTAATAACTTTGTTATAGAATCAAACTCATCGCACACATTCACCGAATGGCAACCAATAGATAAAAATTTGACTAAAGAAGTAAATTCTTCAAAATTATTATCACAAATATCGGGATAAGATTCAGAGTAGAGATGATGCTGAAGCATAGCGCTCACTCGCAAGAATGGCAGACAAATATTTATAATGCCATCATTTATCTGCTTCGAAGTCCATTGTTTATTACGCTATATTTATAGGGAAAAGAAATATAATCTATAATACCTTTAGGATTAATTAAGGCATTTATATTACCATTATTAAATCGTCTTCATCAATATTAATGTAGAGACAGCTATGCTCGAGTGTATCGATTAAGAAACCCAATAATAACGATATGTCTTCAAAATCGTCGTCAGTTTTAAGCGATAACTCTTTTAATTCTGTTCTCTGAGTTTCGGTTATAAGACACGAAATCCGCGCTAAAGCTTGAATTATGTTCAAATTAAATAAAGTTTGGACAACAGTTGTGAAATAAGCTAAAAATGAGCAAATATTGTTAGTTTTAAATTTTAATGAATCACTTATTTTAAACAACCTTTATCCACATTAAGCGGGAGCGCATAAAATATTTGTATCAAAATAGCTGAAACATCTTTTAGAAACAAAGGCACTTCCTTTTCGATGGTAGTTAGACTTTGATTGCGATCTTCTAACGTAATTCCAGTTAATTGAGACCACAGGTTATCATATGGTATTGGTATCACCACTTTAGCGTTCATCGCCAAAACGTGAAATAATGGCACTAAAAATACATAAATAATATTTGAGAAATAATAAAAACAAAACAATATTTGAGAAAATAAAACAATATGCGCTCGCAATTCACTGACCAAAACATGATTTTTTTGCACCACAAGGAACACTTTTACTTCTTTTTACGAGAAGATCGGCCTCTAAATTAGTTCTAGCGATCGAACAGAGAAACAAAAACAAGCTTTGAGGACTGGGAGTGACTCTAATGTTTCTAAACTGAGGACCAGTGGCTTTGGTTAAGTCTTCGATTGCGTTTACCAATAATTTGAGAAACTCCGAGTCGGGATGAGATACATTTGACAAGAGATCAAAAATTTCGATGGCAACTGCCATTATATCATTTGGACGACATTTAACAATAGCACCAATTTCTCCCATACTCGGATTGATTGGCAGCACAGAGTTAGCCAATTGGCGACACAATGGGCACGAATACTCTCCCTGTTCAATGCCGTATCGATTTTGAATTTGTTGAACGCCACGCAGAGACTGCATGTATGACTTGTGACAATCAATGTGTAAATAATGTCCGCAAGACTGCACATGAACGCCACCAATCCATCCAATGTTGAATGAATTTAGCCACGAATTGCTATCGAAATTACGATCAAACTCGTCAATTCTTTCTTCGACAAACTTCGCCATTGTCCTTATATGCTGCAAATTCATCACTTCCTCCTCAGAATTAGGTAATTTAAATATTTTCGAGTCATCGATGGCAGAATTTCCTAAAACACTAGTGGATTGCAAGAGCACAACCTGTCCGAATAACTTGTCGTTAGTTGTGGGACCGCTTTGACCGCATATCACGCACTCGTACTCTTTGCTTTGCAGCAAAAAACACGCTGTATTTGCGGACGATTCAGTCTGCGGTAGATTATCATCAGTCAAAGTACTATTTTCTTCCGCTTCTAAGTTCTTCATAAACGCCTTTTGTTTTGACGCAAACTCCGCCATAAGTTTCTGCTGTCGCTCTTTAGCTCTTCGTCGCCTCTCTTCGCGATCCAATTCATCGTTCTTTGGCGATACGTTCGCTGTATGCGCCGAATTGTTATTTTTCGGCCAAATTTCGTGTCTCAAGTTTTTAATTATTTCTTCTCCATTAACATTTAATTGAATAAACTGATTAAGTAATTGTTCGATAAAGAACGCTCCGTCGCCTATACGCGCGTCATTCGTAAGTTCACACTTTGTCGGCCGAAAAGAGTCATTCTTGCCTTTTAGTTTAGCGAAAAGTCGTAGAAGTAGAGATATTATCGATTCATTGATTGTCAACAATGTTCCAGAAGATGGGGGAAGCGCTTTCATTAGCTCACTAACAACAAGATGCGGAGGATTTTGGCGTTGGTTTGATCCGTTATATTCAAACTGTTGCACTTCTGTGTCATAAATCTTTCCGTGACGTCTCCTATTTAAGAGTACTTGCCTTTGATCGTTAGCGCGAACGGGTTTCAATCGATAGGTACGCGAGCGTAATCTTGCGGGTCCTATATTTGAGGGCACGACAGACATATCATCATTACTGGTTGACGTAGAGGTTGATGATGGCTGATCAACGCCTTCAGTTTGTGGCGATCGAACCGATGATATATATGATGAAATTGTTGATATTGTCGATACTGTTGATGGAGGAATATAATGAGAGGATGACTGAGCGTGCGCTGAATAATTTACAACAGAGTCACTATTCGTGGTTACAACTTGTCTTTGTTCTAACGAAACGGGCACTAATGCTGAACTTAAATTAGGTGGCGGTGGAAGCAGTGCTAAAGGAACTAAAATACTTGGTAATTGAGGTCGTGGTACAGATGATTCTAAACTCCTTCCTTCTCCAGCTTCGCTGGTGGCGGGACTGTGAACCTCGTAAGGCTCTTCATTCTCGTCACTCATATACTCGTCATCTTCGGCGCTGTCAGACGTGTCTTCGTCAACTTCCATCTCTTCAACGGCACCATCTAGTGATGGCCTTCTATCCAAGAGTTTAACGTTCTTAATTGGCGTTATAAGACTAGACATAATCCAATTTGAAGGAAACCATTCACTAAAATTCAGATCATTCACTTCAGTAGTCGTCGAAGTTGTTGCGGATGTGTTGCTACTATTAGATACTGGTGATGGAAATCGAATGGCCATATCTAACAAATAAATTGTTAGCGCTAGTATTTGATCCGGTATTTCGTGAAAATAGACAGCCTATTGTTAAAAAAATGAAATAATTCACTTAAATCACTTAAAGGATATAACTAAGTTAGTAAATTATTGACTTACTTTATACAAAATAGAGAATATAACTCCATGTAAAACTTTACTGTGTAACAATTTTCGCGGATCAACAAATTTATTGCTATCAACTGGCGGTGGAATACGAAATGGCGGCCATGGCTGTGATGTAGATTTAAATTTACCGCTTTGTTTAGCACTAAATTATAATATTTTTGAATGAATTTAAAAAGTATTAAATATTTGTAAATATCGAAACACTTACAATTGAGCGAATCTATCCATAGAAGACTGATAATCTCTTCTATGAACGGCTCTGAGCAACACATGAATCGGATCGTATTCGTTGGCCCAAACATCTGCTTTAGGATAGAACTGTCCCTGAACTATAAAATCAAAATAAATAATTAATTGTGAACACATATAGAAAAATCTATAAAATTACCTAAACTGCCACCAACTTCAGCGTTGGGAGATTTGAATTCCGCTATTTTACTTAATGTCGACTCAAAATAACTATTCTGCGAGGATTGAGTGCCACACTTTTCTGGCAACATATCCATTAACTGCGAATGGGTTTTGTCGCTCATCGATAATAGAGTAACCATTTCTTTGCGCGTTACGTGTTCCTCAGTCATTCCCAAATTATTGTGAACAGAGAGCAGTGTTGCGATGAAAGTGAGCGCTCCCTCGAGCATCGGCAACAAGTGATCGCATTCTAGAAAACCTTTGTAACCACTAATATCATTGTATGAAAGTGAGAGCCAATTCCAGACGTGAAATCTATTTTATTAATTATATATAATGTATAAAAATACAACTATTAAAACTCGATATTGATGTACCTCTCAAAAACATTTTGAATAAACCAATCGGAGTCGACATGAGTGGCCACTTGTTGAATAAGAAAGAGATCGGCGTCGACCATAGAATTGCAAAAGTGACACTGAATATATGTCATCGCCTGACCCTTAATTTGCAACCCATTTCGAACCTGCTTGAAAAATTTTACTTTCTAAATATATATAAGCTTATAAACGTTTTTATAGTTGGACAACAAAATTGACGCATAGATATAGAATTTTCCATTTAGAGTTTCGCCGAAAGGAAAATGTTAATAAAGTCGTCGTGGAAAGTGTTAATAATAATATTTTAATAATAAAATTAGCGCAAAATTTAATTTTAAAAAAGATGGTAACAATCTTGTTCATTAACGCCATCTGTATATGGTTTTAATAATTAAAAATATTCTCTCAAACTTAGTTTGAAACTTTTTTGGTGTCCAATTATAAGTAGTAAACTTATTAATCTTACCCATAAACCGCAAAGAATTTCGTAAAACGAAACCTGTGTCTGCAATGGATGCGCTAAAATCTGTTTAAGTTTTTCCTCGGATGGAAGAATTTCATCTAAACTTAAATTTTGATAATTAATAGCGTGTTGTATAAACACCGAGAAATAACGATGAAGTGGCAAATGAAATGTAGATTGCATTGGATTAGGGATATCGTCCTTTTCAAACACAATTAACTCAAACCAAATATCTAACCAATGCATGACGTGCTTAATTATTTGTATCGATTGTTCACTTGTATCCTAACAACAAAATAAGCGTAAATAGAAGCCAAAATAGCTTTTAAGTGGAAATGACTTACAGAATCTTTCAAGTGACATATTAATGTCCACATCGGTGTCGCACAGATTTCTAGTTCAGCGGAAAATGCGGAGTAATAGGAATTGTTTTCGTACTCCACGTGTTCGTTCAGTTCACGCTGATTCAAATTCATTCCTTGAAACGCCATTATTAATTCGAGCCAAAAGTCTAATAGAGCGCAATCGTTCATAAACATTGTGGCCACAGGTTTATGAGTTAATACATTATTCAGATCACTAACTATGGGCCAATACCAGTGTTCTTTCAGAATAGGGTGATCACAGCGAACAACATTGTGTGTATTTTTCTTCGGATCCTGCATCGGATTGGCCATCAAAATACCCGATATGTCGTCCTCGTCAGCATTTCCTTCGATTGGATATTTCAGACTTATCACAATCACATAAAGCAGTTGCGTTCGTTCACATAACTTCGTAGCTAACTCTTCATTACTAAATAACTGTACACTAACATGAACCACACAATTCGATAAAATATCGTGAATATTATCTTTAGTGCGAGATCTGTCATTAGCGCGCGATTGACACAACATTATGCTAATTCGACTATAATGGTAAACAAATGTCTCGGCAAATGCCTCCTGAATACAGATAAAATATTACCAATAAATGTGCCTTAATTTAAGCATTAAATTAAAATACCTTATATTTTTCGTCGGGCAACATGTTTAACAAGAAGCAAACCAACTTTTGAGGAAATTCGTAAACAATAGTCCAGAATAACAACTCTTCGAGGAAACTGTTGTGAACCAATTCATTTTGAAACGCCACCACATCTAATAATAATTAATAACAATTAATTAGTTCTGATTGCATGTTATAAAATTCTTTTTTAATATACCAGATATTAATTTAAATCCCTCCGAATCGACCGGTATTTTAAATTGAGGCATCTCTCTCTTCGCTAAATTATAATTGTCAATACGTTCGCGAATTATGTCTGCGATTTCTAAATCATTGCTTTCGCACACTAATAACAAAATGAAACGTCAATTTAGAATTAGTAATTAAGTTTTGCAAATTTTAATATTTGCCAGTTAAGCAAACAATGATTTTATTTTTATTGTACACATATATCACTCCAATAATTAACTTTTGCATTATCACTTGCAAACATAAGCTTATTAAGAAAATTGATTAAACGAATATAATTTTAAATTACTAAATGACTAAAGAATTAATAAAACAAAACCATTTTTGGTGCATTCATAATGGAGCTTACTTTCTTGTGCGACTCAAAGAGATAGCATCATTGTGTTAGCATCACATCAAAGGTTTTAATCATTGTTACTTTAGCGCCTTATTATATTAATTTAACGGTCTTAAAAGTCTAATCAAAACATTTTATTAAGTATTAAGATATAGAATAGAAATTCTCGGACTTAAAATCCGGAACATCCGGATTGACAGACAATGTCAAATCCATAGCTTACTCTATATATATATATAAATAGCGAGCTAAAAAAATTCTTGGATTTTTCTCGAATATGGGAATCACGGTAATCACTAAAAATTTATAAATTATATACGAAATACGCGTCATAATTGCTTGCAAAAAATATTTCTTCGAAAATATTCTATAGTTAGAAGTAATTAAAACGTCGACTAAATTCAAGTGAAAATAGAACTGGAATTGTAATCTATTGGGTGGAGAAAATCTATCGGCATAACATAATAATCCATATTTAACACAAGTCAAACCTGAAGTGAATCTAAATTTCAAGGTAAGCATAAGCACAAGCATTGCCGTCATTACTTGTTAAATGAGTAAACAACTTTTACAGCAACAATAGACAACTTTTTTAGAGTAGAAAATTAATATTAAACAATGATAACATTAGTCGTTACATTTTCTATATATAACTTATGTTTAAAAGAAATTGTGGATCAAGACAAATCTAAAAAGATAATGACTAATGAGAAGTTTAGTCTTCATTTATTTCAAAATTTTTAGAGGTTGAGATTAACAATAAAAATCATTATAACTTATGTACTGTTCGACTCACTCAGAATAGCACTGATAAAATCAATTGAAAAATTTATAATCAACCGTTACAGAAGTTTAAAAGAAGAAAAAATTAAAGAAAATAAGCAAATGCGTCTCAAGTGTATTATAACTAAAATAAGAATAAAAATAGAGCCAAGTATCTGTATATTGCAATTGAAAATTTTTATTCAAAATTCGTTCAAACATTTATGAATTATTTGTGTATCAAATCGAAAATGAACCAAATTTACTGCGTCTATAATTAATATATTAATGTAATTTCAAAAGTTTACGATCTGTTAATTCTATAAAAAAATTTAACGCTAATAAAATTCTTGTTAAATATTTTACAACGCGTACTATTTTACAAAAAAACATCACATTTCAATATTGTTTACAAAATAAGTTTACTATTTCTAAATTTTATTGCAAAAAAATCGAATATCAAGTTTCAATTATACAGTATATCAATAAAATATTGCTTACCATTTGCGAGACTAGAATACAGCTTAGGATTAGTTAACGCGTCGGTTATGATTCCTCTCATCGCTGCCCCCATTTCTGTCATTTTAAGTAACAAATCCTTGATATAAACATCTGCTTCTTCAATCGCTAGTTGAAAACAAAAAATATATAATAAATAAATTTTATAATATAGGCGTAATGAATCAATTTAATGAAGTTCAATATTTGTAGGAAGTAGAGTTCAAGGTAATCGGTATACTGTTTACGTTAAAAACCTTATAAAAACAATTAAAAGTTTTAATAAAAATATCAGAAATTTTTTTAAAATAAATTAAATGGTCTATAAATAAAAACTTGTTACCGCACAGTATACTAGTAAACGATAAAAACGTATCAAAATGATCAAATTACCATCAGTATTATTTTTACGCAAATGCACAATTAGTCGATGGATAATTCGAGGCATAATGGCTGCCGCGACGCACAACAGGTCCGGAGGAACGGGAGGAATATTAGACTGAGCTTTGCTTCCGTGGTGCACACAAAATCCTTGCTCCTAAAACAACAATCGCAAAATAATTAGATAATTAAGGGTTAAGAGAAGCGATTGACACAATAGAATGATGATTACCTTCATAACACTGTCGTCACCGCAATCGCAAGCACCGCCCGCTTGACTGCGAAACATATTGAAGTCGTGTCCCTCGTGATTACCCTTTTTGAAGCATTCGGCGCACAACGACATGCACGGAGATATTCCGCACGTGCGGCACCGATACGCCACAAAGTTGGCCGTCCATACGAGACCGCATTTGGTTGCGTTGTCGTGACGCTTCACGTCTTGCGCGAACTCCTCCGGCGTTTTACCGCCCGATATGATCCACTTAATCCAGTCGATTGTGTCCCAATCGGCGATCGATTTCCTCGCGTCGAACAGAATGGCGCAAATCTGCGATAGCATGCGCTGTTCGCCGCTCGAAGCGCTGTTCAAGCATTCCGAGTGTATGAACACCGCTGACGATCGTTTGCCCTTTTTGAACAGCACCTCAACATCACTCGTGTATGCCATCAATTATGCCATTCGTTTCGAGTCGCATGTATGTCACAAATCTGATTATTACTAAATGTTACAAATGTTGCGAGTTTTGCCACACGTTTTACCAAACAATTGAGGAACCAATTAAAATCGTTTATTATTATGACACGAATTATTGCGATTATTATATAATAAGTTGATTATCACTTTTTATAATCACTAAAATATATTTCTATTATCACTGATTACTAATAAATATGACTGTAGAATATTAAATACGGTTTTTGTCGATTCGATGAATCACTAGTAAATAAAATGCCGAATCAATCAAATTAAAAAATATCAATTAATTAATCTATTAAATGAAGTGGACGTAAAATCGTTGAGTGAGTGTGTACTGCATTAAAAACGGAATGCTATTTTTACTGAAATCAATCATATGTTTAACTCTTACAGCATTACATGACGAGCTGTGCATTATATTCCGTCGTCAGTATAACTACAGTATATAGATATGTATGTATTTTAGATATTAGAGATATTAGACACTTTTCAATACCGATAACACACACACACTTACTGAGCTTCAAATGTTCGCAGGTTTTACGTTTAACCGCACATAACTTGATTTTTAGAAGTCTTATAGTGTCCCGTAAAATAATGACGCAAAATATTTTCATTTATTCATTTTGTTAGTTCACAAAACTCGACACAATTTATTAATTTTGGTTTGATTGGTAATTATTAGTGCAATAGTTGAAAGCTCTATACTTTCAATTTTAAACAAAATGTAGTGACATCTATTGCGCAGTTTTTATTAACTCTTTTTTTTGCATTGAACACTTAATTGACTCAATTTTTTATTTAATAATTGGTTTGTTCAGCGATATGCCCACAATATTGTTGACACTAATTATATTGCATGAAATTTGTGTAAAAAATGGTAAATCAACAAAGTTATTGCTATTTTGTATTGTGTGAGGAAATTGCACTTTTTCCAAGTAACAATTAAATATATATAGGTATTGCCTGTAATGACGAATCTAATATGTATTTAAAAGTCGAAATTGACAAAAGTTACTTATTTCTAACGATACAGTAACTGATTATAAGGAAATTAATTTGAAAGTATTTTGATTTAGTTAGTTATACTCGAATACCTTTTTAGTAGTAAAATTAATGCACTCTTCTCTATGATTTGAAGACACATTGCAAAAATTTGATTTGACAACTCAAAAGGAAGTGCAAATACAAGCGTTCAAATATTCAACTAAAATTGTTAATTAAAATTACTAGAATTTCAACTCACATTAAATGTCTATTGTGTCTATAATAGTAAAACAATATTAACGTAATGCACTAATTAGAGTAACCTCAAAAATAAAGGTGTTTATGTTCAGGTGTTTATTAGGTCTGACTTTTCAGAAACCAAACCAAACTATAATTTTGGTTTTCTAGTCCAAACCAAACCATGAAAAAATTACTTTTATCGAAACCAATCCAAACCAAACCAAGAAAAAACCAAAAACCATGATTTTTACATTTGCATTGAAAAACGTATTATATTATATATTTATTGTTCTTTAATAAATGATTTAAAAATTAAAGAATATTTAGCAGTTTGTAGTTTTGCGGAAACTATATTTACACTTCGACTCAAACCGGATTTAAGAAGGGGTCTCAAAAACTCATTCGATTTAAACGACAATATTTCTACAAATGTCATTATTTTATCCATTATAAAGTTAAATGGTTTTATGGTTTTATCCATTGGTTTTTGCGTAAACCAAAAACCATTGAAATAATGAAACCAAACAAATCCATTAAAAAAACCATTGGTTTAACCAAACCATAAACCCCTTTACTTACTCAAAACTAAAACACTGCATTCACATTTGATTTGATAAAACGATTGCTGTTAACACAGCCAACAAGTTTGTACGAATAGAAATAAATGAACACAAAATATGTTATTTTAATTTTATTTCGGATGAAATGATGAGAGAGTAATGCGAATGATTATCTTTTAATAGTGGTTACAAATTCATTTCTCATTTATCACTACTGAATCAACTAATAGGAAGCTCTTATACAGTTTACTAGTAAAATTGTATCACTCATTCCCCACTGATTCTGATTCAAAAGTAATACACATTAAAATGAAAACATTCTTTTTATGCACCATTTGTTTTTTGTTGTAATTATAATAATAATATTTTAGTATACAAATAATAATAATAGGTATCAAATACATCACCAATTAATTTTTCGTTAACTTAACATTTCTATGTATTTGCCAACAAAGAAAAAACAACTGTTTCGGAATTTTACATATATATTTCTAAATGAAGTTATTTTTTTAAAAAAGGACACAACTAAAAAAAATTTTAAAACCAGAGATGAATTATTTTTTTTGCTTCACAAAATTATCAAATCTTTCGAGAGATTGATTGATTAGAGATTAATACATGAGTCTCAAGAAATTATCGAGTTTTGCGCTTTTTTTTACAAATTATTCGAGAAAAACACTTAAGTACACAAACAGATATACAGGTATATAATTAGAAACTTTGTTTACGTTTCAGTTTTTAAGATGAGTGTGTGAATTATAATGAATTACCGTTTAATAATGTAATTTAAATGAGACAGAAAAAAACAATGTCTTCTAAACTCAAATCTTCTAAAATAATAGTTAAACCATTAGACCCGCACTGAGTAGTGTTTTGAAAAATTTGTAGTAATAATTATAATAATAATATGAATCAATAAGAATTTTTTTAGTTAATGAATAATTATAATGAGAATGCGAACAAAAAATGTATTCTAAACAACAACTTCAAGTATTTAAGTGAAAAGAAAAAACTTTTTTATGATCATTGGCGTGTGTTTTATAATTAATGATAGGCTTTATGAACAAAAAAAAATTTGGTGCTTCGATAACACACTAATCATCGTCATCATCATCGTCTTCCTCCTCCTCGTCATCGTCGCCCTCGTCGTCGTCTTCCTCCTCCGACTCTTCCTTTTTGGCCACTTTGGGCGGCGGCGCTGGTTTGCCTTTCTTTGCTTTGTAAGCCTTCACCTCCTAATGCAACGACACATCAAACAAATCATTAATAGAAAATAACGACTTATAGATTAGCGATATCGCGAAACAAAATGGCGGCATTTCATACCTTTTCATATCTAGCTTTATCCTTAGCGGCGAGCGCCTCATACTTGCTCTTGATCTCCTCTCCGCAGTCGTTCCATCGACGGCCCAACTCCTTAGCGATTTCGCCGACAGTGGCGTCATTCATGCCCTCCTTAACTCTGGGGCGCTCGTCATTGCAGAACCAGAAGAACGCGGACAGCGCTCGCTTCGGTGCGTTTGGATCTTTCGTGCGCTTTCGCTTTTTACCACCCTTTTCGCCCTTCGGTGGCTTATAGTTAGCCATTTCTCCGTCATAACGCTTCTTATCCTTTTCGGCCAATTGATGGAAACGCTGTTTCTCCTTATCACTCATTGTCTAAAACAATGGTTCTCAATGAGTACGCAATGCACGGCAAAAAAGTTTTATTAGCGGACATACCTTCCAGCGTTCGGCGCACTTCTTCGAGAACTCCGCGAAAACCACGGTTTCATTTGGATGCTTTTTCTTGTGCTCCTCACGACACGTCTGCACGAAGAAAGCGTATGCGGACATACGGCCTCTCGGCTTACCTTCTTTTCCCATTTTGCGAGACAGTTTCAATAGAGAAGATAATACGAACTAAGGGTTGAACAGAAGACAAAAAACAAAACAATTTATTGTCAGATAAAAAGTAGTTTAGGATCAATAAACTCATTTCTATTCCATAAAAGAAGTTCAATAGAGGCATATCGAGCGAAAAATCGTCGATTTTTTAACTCATTTCGGCACTAATTTCGGTGTTATTTAATAAGTTTAACGCGTATTAACGGACTAACGAATCGGTTATGAGAACAGATGCGAATCGGGTTAAGACAATCTAATACGCAGTGAAACGCGTCAATCATGAGTTGGCACGCGATTGTGTCCGCAATTTAATCAAAAAAATAACTTTTATTTGGGTTTAAACTGCGATAAGAATGGAGTGATAGCGTTAAACGCCGACATCTTAAGTGGTTAATTGCGCGAAATGGCTTCTTTGGCGCGACAACCAATCATGTCCTTGAACTCAACCGAAGCTCAACCAACACGTAGACATGTCTTTGCGAAAACAAAGAAAATGCGAACTGATTTGGTTTAGTTTTGACAAACTACTATGATTTGGTTAATACCATATACATATATTCAATATATGGTATGTAATGTGAAATAGTATGGCAATTCATATACGTTTTGGTCAAACATTATATTTACCTCAATACAAATATATTAGTATAGCGATAGAGACAGCACTACAACACTATGTATTTTTCGTATACGTTAACACTGCGAAAATACTGCACTGCTATGAGAACAACGTAACGTTAACTGCTATACAAAGCTTTACTATGGCTGCCTATGCAGTAGTAGTAGTATTAGTATTAGCTATGACTATACACTGTGTACTGCACTATGTATTAGTGTTTCACGTATAGCGAAACAGCATTACATTATAACGACTCTCCTTCCTCGCTATACAATACATATATAGATAGAAAATATATGGCAGAGAGATAGCAAAAATACATTAAATGCATAGCAATAGCCCAACACAAAGCGCGAAGCACTGCAACCCAACCAATACTACTAGAAACGAATGTTATAACGTATAACCAAAACTATACTTTCCTCAAATAAACAAATAAATTATAAATACTTGTTTTTCTCATTATTGATTATAGCCATCTTATAGCCTCATTATCATTGCAAGCATTGATATTAGTTTTTTTGGCCAAAATGTTTTGATTAAATAGTTATAATAATTTTAGTTAGATATGGTATTGGTATTAGTTTAGTATGTTATGTCGCAGTATTGAGTATTTAGTATTACTAGTATTACTCCATTGTGCTTAATAGTGGTATAGCGAGTGCATATACCAGTTTTAAGCGGAATACATTGAAACGCATAGCATAAGCATAACGCATAGCACTATTCTATTGAGTTTAGATATATAAGACATCACTCACAAAAAAATGTCTAAACTAACAAAAAACACAATTAGAACGAAATTTAGAATATACATATAATATAAATGATAATAAATGCTTACTATACCAATACTTACTTAATTGCGAAAATGTTGAGCCAAGAAAACAATAATTTAAAAGTTATGGATAACAGCCTAAATAGCAATAATGGCAATAGCAGTCAGTATGCAGTATATAACGATTACTTGTATACTAGTACTATGGCTATGGGTATACGTTATTCGCTATACGTTATACAGTACTATGGAGCACAACTACTATACAAATTCAATGTAAGCAATAGGAATCAAGCACTAACATAGACTTGGATAGAGAGTATGTTAAGCATAGCAAATACAGCAAACGCATTACATTGCTGTGAACTTACATTGAGACTACAGCTAACTATATATGTCAAGCCAATCATACATCAGCATTGCGTTTCAAAGTGCGCCAAATTTGTATTTTACTAATATAGTACATTAATCTATTATAATTATATTATGTTCAATTCATTATTGTTAAATAACTAATATTTTTTTAAATAATTTAATAACGATTTTTCGAACGTAATAAAAATATTTAAAATAAACTCCTTATTAAAATTATAAATATAAAGTATGTTTTCAAGTTTAATTTTAATACTCACATTGTATTTAACAATAAAAATAAGTGCGACAACTCTAAAATTAAATATTTGATTACTCCGTTAGGAATTGGTTAGCTATATGTTTGACACAGTGTTAGGCATTAGGCGCCAACCGTACGTTTGCCATCACCCCATCAGCCCATACCATACCTCACTAATTAGCAGAGGTGGTGCTGCAGTTAGTGTACCAATAACTGTACTTAACTATAGCGATAATTTACTATTCTTAACGCTTTAAGCGTTTAAGCATTAGCGCCAACAATAGTGAATTAAACTTTTATGTATTACAAGTTTTTTAGCAACTTTTATTGACAAGTTTTATATTCTTAGAAAAATTAAATTACGATTGATTTAAATTAAAATAAATATTCTTTTATTCCAAAATTATATTAAATAAATACAATTTTATGTTACTTTTATTAATTAAAGATAATACAGTACAATAATGCATAAATAATGTTTTAACGCGATGAATGTCTAATAAACTTCTACAGAAGAATTTAAAATTAATATTTTGGCACTTTATTATTTTAAACAAAACCTGGTTCTGAAAATTTCCATTGCAACGCACGTAACATTATTAAAATAGTTTTAAAGTTACGATTTTGTTCAACAATAATAGCTTAACGTACGGTACAAAATAGGAAACCAAAGTAAAACTTTTTACAATAACGTTTAAAGGATTTAAAAGAACTCCAACAGTGATACTAAACATTCTCCCTTACTGTCCGTCCCTCACTCACCCTCTCTCTCCTTCACTCACACACATACTATACACACTCTCCTCTGCCTATTTTCCAAAATTTCATTTTTTTTGCTTTCGTCCAATACATGTAAAGTATAAGTTGTTCAAAAAATATGCCGTTATTTTTAAATTTTCTAATAAACCTATTTTTTAATTAATTGTTTCATGCGATGACTTTATTTTTATTTATCCAGTGTCCGACTTTTCATCCTCTTTAGACTTATCTTCTCCCTCTTTCTCTTCAGCCTCATCGCCAGCTCTGATTGCACCGATAAATTCGAGATATTTTTTAACAATTGAAGGCCAGTTAATAACGTCTGTAATAGGTTTAAGGGTTTCGCCTTCTTCGGTCATCGATGGCCCGAGAGTGCGACTCATATGACTCGTTGCTCTCGAAGCCCTCCGCTGTCCCTGAAGCCACTTCTGAGTGGTGACAACACTAGGCCTGTGCGCGAGAGCGGCAGTCGCCATATTCAGACCTCGCCTTTTCTCGCTTCTCATTTGATTGAGTTTCTCGTATATCATGTATGGAACGCCAATAAATACATTTATCGGCGATGGTGTTGGCGATGTTAGCGTCATATTTCTAATAAGCTTAGCTCTTCCAAACTTCCATTCAGTGTCCGATTGCGCCTGAATTCTTTGATAAGTATTGGACATCATAGCGATTAAAAGATTAATGAGCACAACAACGGTGACCATCATATACACACCAAATACTAATTTCATGATCACTTTAGCGATGGGAGGACTTAAATGCATTGGTGGCATGTAATCTGGTTCTACCAAACCGAACAGAGCGTAGAACAGCATCTCAAAAGTGTCTAACGGCGTCTGAAACTCTTGGCCCAGTGTTGGAAGCGTTCCATTAGCAGTGTCTGGAGGTTCAAAAACTGGTTGATAAACGGCGCACACATGCAATGAAAATCCGAGCATAAATATGGCCAGTATTGCCAGAAAACGGAGTAAATCTTTAATAAGATCGCGAATAATGACAGCCCACGGACCAAATAGATGATGAAATGTAAGAAAATTAAGTAAATCGAGGAATGATAATAGAAGCGCAACCGCTAGTAATTGATTGCGATAGTAAAGCATAACTAGTCTGTTGTAATCATCGAATAAGTCAAAAATTCCAGCGATCACTGCGAACAGATGAACCATGAGAGCGAGAAAACAAACAAAAACCACCACAACTTTGATCCCTCCGAGACCGTTACGATCGGCGGGATTAGTGAGTTCTGCCAAAAATACGCCAACAACCCAAGTGGCCAAAAGCCATTCGTGCCAATGAGGCCATTCTCCGTGATTCTTATATAACGGAGTCCACGGGTTAACAGTTGTTAGCGTTAGGTTCGCTATAAAAAATATATGTGATGCGAGGTAAGACATAAATTTAATGATTGGCATTTTTGACAGACGATTGCCGAATGGACACGACACCACTACCCACACAACTGGACAGATAAGGAACATGAAAAACAGCACTATAAACTTCCAAACCGCCCATTTTATGTTACCGATCCATACAGTAGATAAGTATTGCTGCACAGCGTGCTGTGCCACCACTTCTTTGCGCTCCAACTCAATTAACACATCCAAAAACTCGGTGCCTTTGTGGTCAACCGCTCTTAATAGTCTTCCGGCGTTATTGGTTGTGGCGGCAATCGATAATAAATCGGTAGCAATGTTGTCGCAATACTCGCACGCCACTTCTAAATCCCGAGTTCTGTCCTTTTCTTTTTGAGCCAAGTTTTCGTAACATTTAGCTAACTTTACGGCAGTATCGATCGGAGCGGGAGATACTAATATAAATTCCTGTATTGGTTTATTCTCGTGTTGTTTCGAACAAATCATTAGGTCAAGAAGAAACTATGTTTATAAAGGAGAATAATTTATAAATTTGTTTCAATAAAATTTAGAATTAAATTTACAGATTTATCTTCCATTAAACTGAGAGCGTCGTGTTCTTTCTTAAATAGATAGCTTAACACTTGATAATGTCCAGCACTTGCCGAACAGCATAACGGAACTCTTCCATCTTTCGCTCTTAGGGTGGGATCCGCTCCGCTATCCATTAAAAGTTGCACGACATCCAGATATCCGTGACGCGAGGCATAATGCAATGGAGACCAACCGCGCTTTATTTTATATAAAGGTGGCGTGTGTTATATAATAATGTTATACAATTTATATATTTATGTTTGCATACATTATCTTGTGTGTTGATAGTCGCTCCCTGTCCCAGCAGTAAGTTCACCATATCTCTATGCCCATACGATGCCGCTAAATGCAGAGGTGTTCGGCCGTATTTGTCAGCTCTATATAATTGTTCGGTAGTTCTACTAATGAGAAGACCCGCCACCAATAAATGGCCACCTTGTGCTGCCAAATGCATTGGAATGGTTCCCTTTTTAAATTCGAAATTTATTAGTATAATCGTAAGGTGTATTTTCAATTTTTTTTGTTTAAATAAATCAATATTATTAAAATTTATACTAAAAATATTAACAAATACTAAATTTTTGGTTATTTATTTAGAAGACTTTTCCAATTTTACTGAGTTTGTCTAAAACTTTTTTTGTTATTTGTTAAAACTATAAATTTTGTAAATTATTGTCAAAAATATTTTTTATTTAATAATAGAAAATTTTTTTAAAAAATCTGACAATTTGGACACAAAATGATTAGTCTTGTCTTGAAATAAGAATCTGAAGCATTGAACAAAATCACTATTCACTACGCATTTATTAATTTTAAAGGACTACCTATTGGACAGATTTAATCGCTATATTTTCTACTTATTCATGGAATACAAAAGTTGTAAATATTGCCTTTTATCCCACAGTTAAAATCATTTTCTTATTCATAAAATTTATTTATTTATTTATTTTTATTTAAGGTAAGGAAAATTAACAATTTTATGTATAAAACATATTACAATTATTGAAACTGAAAAAATCATACTAATATAATAAATTATGAGTTAAAATAATTTAGCTAGCTCATTTCTAAACTTCCATACAATTTAATTCTCAAATCAAAATGGAGCACACTTTTACTCCAAACTGTTGACCTAACTTTTATCGATTAACTGCGTACGATGTAAATGCTGTCAAAAGTAATACATTATATCAAATACTCGAGGGATAACTTTGAGAGCAAACACAAGAAAAACATCAATATCAGTGCATTAGATGAAACAGATAGCTTAGAAACAAACGAAAATAGAGATGGAAGACGTTAACACACAAATTTAAGTCAAAGTATCGTTAATTTATGCAAAATTTTAGATAAATTTAAAATGAAAATATGAATGAGAATCAAAATGATGCAAATATGCTTTTTTCATCATTAAGTATTTTCAAGGGAAGTGAAAAAAACTTAATGCATAATTTTTTTATATCAAACTTATTGGGATCTAAGCTTTTCTTACTGAAGATAGAAGACTACAGAAGACTTAAATTAGTTATAAAATTTACATAATTGAATATTGAGCATTTCCTTCACATTAGATTAATAAAATATACCTAAAGATTACTTCAAAATTTTTCACTTTTTGTTAATAAAATAAGTAAACATTAATCTACTTAAATAAATTTAAACTTAATTAAATTAATGATATAAATTCCATTTATTTGATTACATCTTAATACTCGTTTCTAACGATGCATAAGTTTAAATCACTTTTTTCTTATGCACATTAAGTCGTTGTCTTGGTTTAGATTTTGAATCTTAATCCAAATGTTTTTTATCGAGTTTCCATTGGAGACAGAATTTATTTAATTTGAGCTCATTTTATATACTGAGCTTAGAATTTATAAATTAATTTCTTTTGTTTTAATAAGTTTTAATAAGTCTCGTCGAAGTCTCTCAGAGAAGTTTTAATTTTTAGGAAAATTAAGGCTCATTAGTTTGTCAAACAATGTAAAATATAGACAGAATATTCACTAAGAATGTACAGAAGCAGTCAAAGTTTTTAAATTAATTTTCAAAGATTTTTTTAAAAGTCGATTCTCTCGATCTCAAAAAATTTGGTTAAGAATTAAAATTTATTGGATTATTTTAAAGTTTACTAAATTGCATGCTTTTATTCATACTCTTTATTACTAATTAATATTCTTTAAGAGCATTACTTTTAATAGAATTGCTAAATTGAAGAATGAAAATTAGAATATATCAATAACTTATAATTCTGATCATTAATGTTAATTTTTATCTCTCTGAATATATTTTAGTTTGAATGATGGGTGTACTAAATATTTTCCTGGATCTAAAAATATATACATTCTCAAAATTTACATACACATTATTCCTAAATTAATTTTCACTTCAGGGATTTATAAACTTTTTTAGTTGAGAGTTTTCATTTGAATTTTGTTATTATAAAAATTATTAGTTAGTAATATTTATACTATTCATTTGATAATTCTTATGGGAACTGAATCTTTTACACATTAAGGTTTCCTTACTTCTTAGTTCAGACTAAACAGTAGTGGTTTTTAGGATAAAGTTTTTAAACACAATATTTTATTTATGTAAAAACACTTTCACTTTCGTTTGATTTAAGATTTTAAGCATGAACTGAAGCAATATCTTTCTGTTAAAATATTAAAAACCGAGCCCATATACGGTGGTAGAAAGAACAGACAAATATCCATAAGGATATACTTTGCCGAATGAATGGCCCGATTCTTGCGCTCACTTTTCTACTAAATAATGTTTGTATAGCCATAAAATTTTTAGTCATATTATTGAAATTATTAACAAGATATAGATTTAAAATTTTTACAAACAACTTATTCTAAGAAATATACTAAACGGTATAATATAAGACAAAATACTTACTACTACTTCGGTCGGAGCATCAACTGTAACGCCTTGACTGTTCAATAATAGTCGTACAACGCTTTCGTGACCATTTTGTGACGCCAGATGAAGTGGAGTTATTCCATACTATTTACCAAAATACAAGTTTATTAAATTTGTTTTTACTAACTCTCAGATGACAGTTCAAGAATGATATAAATTTTAATTAATAAAAATGAAATAAAAGCGATTCGATTCAATAAATAAGTTAGAAGTTGTCAGATAAAGCGTAAGAGAGCTTACATCACCACTCGGATCAATAAGAGGTCGTTCACTCTTGATAGTGGCTGGAACTTGAGTAAGCATTTCGCCGACAAAGTCTGCCTGACCGAACGCCGCCGCAACGTGAAGCGCTGTCAGACCTATCTTTAAAGTAACAAATGAGGATATGATAATTCAAAAACGAAAATTTGATACATTATTAAGAATAGCTTAGGCGAACGTTGAGAAAAGCAAATGATAAATGATGAGCGAATATATCATTATTTATAAACAATGGCAGGCAGTTCATCACTTACTCTTCTGCTGCAAACTTTCCAGTGAGCGGTTGACTGTTCTTTAAGCGCACCCAATACCTTCACGTGACCATTCTTTGCCGCCAAATGTAGCGCAGTGTATCCCTCAGCGTTTTCGTCAGTGGCTTTTGCTCCAGCATTTAGCAGCACACGAACCACTTCCACGTGACCGCCTTCTGCAGCCAAATGCAGTGTTGTTGACTTGGTTTTCTGAACAACCAAATAATTTAATTATTTTAGAGCTAATCATAAGTAATTATTTTTGTTTACAGAAATTCTGGCATTAATAACGGAATCTTGATTGAGTCTCATTAATTCTCTGATAACTCCAACACTTCCTTTAGCGGCAGCGATATGAGCGCAATTGAAACCATTCTTATTTGGAATCGATAAAAGTCCGGGTCTGTGTTTAAGAAATAGTCTCAACACTTCTGAGTGGTCGTGTTCGGCAGATAAGTGTAGCGGAGTTTGTGAATGCTATTTAATTACAACTTTTTTAATTTGATAAAAAAATCTAATTTAAATATTGATGTGATCATACATTATCAGTAGCATTGACATCAGCCTTCAAGCTTAGCAAAGTGCTGCACACTTCTAACTGTCCATTTTCAGCCGCTAAATGTAACGGCGTTTGCTTTGTCTAAAAAAGTTTTAATGAGAGGTTAACTTACTAGTTATAAATAGAAACAAAAGCGTTTTCGATACAATAACGCTCTCTTCAATGTATTTATTGATTTTCTGCTTTTATTTCAAACTGCGAGTTATGTTTATTTATCTGTCGTGTGTGAATGAAAGCAAAAGTAATAGAACTCTAACCAAAGTGAACGCATCCAATAGCGCTCCGTGCTCTACCACCAACTGCTTCACTATGCTATTGAATCCGCGTCTGGCGGCTAAGTGTAAAGGAGTCATGCCATGTTTGTTTCTAACGTTTACGAAAGCGTTCGATTCGAGCAATATATCAACCACTTCATCGTGACCTAATTCTGCCGCGATATGAAGTGCCGCTTGACCTTTCTTTGAGCCAAATATAATAGAAAATTTGGTCAAAATTTAATGTAATTTTATGAAGTTTAATATTTTTTTGAAATATAAAACTTATTTGGGTAATAGTTTTGCATAAAAAAGCGAATAATAATTGAATTAACAATAAATGGGACTGACCTCGTCAAACACGTCGACTCTAGCATTTTGATTGAGTAGCATACGAATAATATGAGAATGACCGTTAGAGCATCCGTAGAAGAGTGGAGGCCAGCCATTCTAATGTGTTGTAGTAATGTGTACAGCAAATTAGTTTATTTTTTTAAGACTTACGTCTCAATAAGATTTCGGTACCTTTGCCTGTTTATTGCATGCTAGTTGCGCGTCGAGCGGTTGAAGCAGACTAATTATCTCTTGTAAAGTGTTTGTATTTCCAGACTTCGAGCTACAATGAACTGGATTTTCTCCTTTCTATTAAAATAGTTTACGTTTGTTTGTTTTTAATAATGTCACAGAACGCTGAATTTTAAAGACACTTTTTTATTTTTGTTTTTTTTGTACACAAAACTAGTTTAAGTAACGTGTAATTAAGTAATAAAAAATGTTTGGAAACACTCACTTCAATGGTTTCCAGAAAAGTATTGCCGCCTGTTTGTAATAATAATCGCATTAAATCTCTGTCCTCATTAGCGTAGTGTGCAGTCTTGCTTAATAGGTTCGCCGCATAATGAACTGAACTCTCTCCTGACTTCAAATCAAAAGTTAATTTACTTGTTTGCTTTGAAAAATCATTTATTTAATTTTTAAGTTGTGAATTTAAAAATAAGGTTCAATTGAATAAATTAATCAATTGAGCGATTTATGAGTTAAATTTAGAGTATTCTAAATATACTTACAGTCACGAAAAAAAATATATTTATTTAATACAATAAATGACCAAAAAATTATTTTAAACCAGATGAAGTGGAAATATTTCTTACTTTGTTAGGCTGGTTAACCAATTTGGTTGCGTCATCCTTTGAATTAATTTTTATTGTGTGCTGTATTATCGTTTCGGTGATAGGATAGTGACACCCTTTCACTGCGATATGCAATACGTTTTCTCCAGTATTATTTTGTAAGGAAGCGTTGGCTGCGTCTTCGAGCAGCAATTTAACGGTATCGAGATAACCCTGTCGTGCGGCAAAATGTAACGGAGTTTCTCCGCTCTAACCATTAATAATCAAAAGTTATTTAACCGTGAGATATATAAATAATAGGTTTATAATGTATATTTAAATTAATTAACGAGTATATAACGAGCACATTCATTGTTTTCATGCAATTTTTAATGTTCGCTATGTTTTTAATGCTGTACTTTATAAATATTAACGTTAGTCTATTTTAGTTAATCGCATAATTAGTTATGGGTCACATTCGCATAATTTAAAGGCTTGGATCTAAAAACTACTAGAGTCGATACACTCGATACGTACATCTTCGAGAGCGTTGATAGTGGCACCACTTTTGATTAGCATTTCTACACACTGTCTTCCATTCGGTATCCTCGCGGCAGTATGTAACGGTGTCTCACCATTTTTTCCAGCTTTCAATTGTACCGCTGCTCCCATGCCGAGCAGTACTTCCACCACTTGAGCGTGACCTGACTGTACAGCTATGTGAAGCGCTGTGTAGCCCTCCTTTATTAACAGTTATTTTAAGCATTAATCATTAACGATGTCAGTAAAGATGCACATAGAATATCAATAATCCTAATCTATTTACAGGTACTTTATTTACTTTAAAGTAACTATAATATATTTTTTAAAATAAATGAATTATGAAGTAGAGTTACATTGGTTTTTGCATCGACAGATTCTCCCTTTTGTACGATTGCTTTGACAACTTCGGTGTGTCCTCTGCTCGCCGCCATATGAATGGGTTTTGCCCCAGCCTTACATTATAGATTAGAATAAACCATTTATCATGTATATTCTTATATTCTTAGATTAAACAATATTTTTATTGCATACTTTGTTAGGCATATGTAACGCAACGCCTTTTTTCATGAATACCATAGCAGTGCCGGGATGGCCAGCAGCTGATGCCAAATGCATTAATGTACTGCCGTCCTATTCATTATTCAATTTTAATAATAATATTTATGGAAGTTAAATGTTTGTAAGCTAACAAAAGTTTGCAACTGATTGTGTATGCAATATTCTGTGATTATATATATAATTTTCTTAAACAGAATGTATCAAATAAATTGACAAGAATTCAAGAATTACTTTCAACTTTGCATAATTGAAAGATATTAAACTAAAAATCGCAATCGATTTTTTATTAAGACAAATTTGTCAGGAGTGTATTTAAACATTTATTGCAGTACGCTTTTATTCTTTCAATAATACACAAACTAAAGATAACAACAAACCTTTGTCCTTTCGTGTACCGACGCTTTAAATTTTTCAGTTAAAAAGTCGACGGTTTTCATGTGACCATTTTCTGTGGCCAAATGCAATGCGGTTCGTTCTAATTTGTCCTGAATATTAGGTTTGGCTCCGACCTGATGTAAAAACTTAATAAACGACTCCTCTCCTAAAATAGCTGCCAAATGTAAAGCAGTTTGACCTTCGCTCTGTTTCGTTCAAAAGTTTTAAATGATTTAGTTTTAGTTAAGATATATTATATGTTTTAGTTAGTGTTGTGTCGCTTTTTAAAAGCGAAAGTAAAAGTAAAATTATTTTTGACTTTTAATTTCGCTTAAGCGAAAGCGAAATACAAGCGAAATAAAAATATCTATAAAAAGCGAAAGTGAAATACAAGCGAAAT